>ML103096.1:172074-286666 GCA_003697995.1 Taxidea taxus jeffersonii
TCGCCCCTGCACCGCCGCCCGGAGCTGCCAGCTTTGGGAGCCTCGGCGCCTCGACTTTCTTCGCTTCTTCACCCTTCTTGGGCGAGCCCCCCCTTCCACTTGCTTTTTTCTTTTCTTTCTCGCTTCCCTCCTCAAGGTGTGTGCTCCACTCCCCCCACCTTTGAAAAATACAGCCCAACTCCTCCTGGTTGGCAATTAATTTCTCTCCCCGCTCCTTTATCTGCCTTATTTTTTCCCTCTAACAGCTGGTTGCCTTCCTCCTTGTTTTATTTCATTTTATTTTATATGATTTCTCGCTCTTCAAAAAAATTAAAAAAAAAAGCTCCTCTAAGACACTGATCCGCTGAATTCCCTCCCCCCAAAAGATGCTCTAATTTATTTATTTTTTGCGTCCTTTATAACACAAGCCACAGCCCCCTTCTCCCCCCCTTCAGTCCCCCCTCCCCTCCCTCCTTCTTCACAAAATGAAAGGAAAGAGGGGGGAAAAAAGCCCTCAGAAGATGAGTAAACAAGCGTATGCTAATCTGCTCCCGAGCGCTCCACCTTCCCAATTGAATGAGTCCCTGTTAAAACTGCGGGGATCATGACTAATCAATCAGTTTGGAGAGGCCGAGCTACCCAGCCTTCCTCCACTTCGCCGTTTGCCTCCTTCGCTCCCGCTTCTCCACCCCCTCCTTTTTTTTTTTTTTTTTTTAAGAAGACAATCTTAAAGTAACAATTTAATGAAATTCTGTACACACCCCCTTTCGGTCCTTCCAGCTCTCCTCATTCCTGCTCAAAACACACATTCCTGTTTTTGTTTTGCTTGCTTTCCCCCCCCTCCTTTAGCACCTCCACCCCCCTTATTATTATTATTATTATTTTTTCCTCCTGGCGGGAGAAAAATCTCTTCGCTCAGGATCCCCTTCGCAGTCTGCTGGTAAACCTCATCCTTCTCTGTAGCACAGAAAGGGTCTTGAAACTTGATTCTCTGAATTTTTTTTAATGCTGTCTCTCCCTCTCTCCCTCAGTCTCTCTCCCTCCCTCTCTCCATTCCCTTTCTCTCCCTCTTCCTCTTTCCTTCCTCCTTCCCCCTTGTCTTTTGCCTTCCCTATCCTTTTCCCAGCTCAGAATTCCCTTAAAGTTAGGCAGTGGTGAATGTCCCTTCTCCTCCCTGAGCCCCCGGTGCTGCTGACTTCAGCTAGTCCAACAGTTGTCCCCCAAATCCTCACGGAATCACCAGGAACAACCAGGGGAAAGGCATTTTCCAAGGCATTTGCCTTTCCGAAGCTTACACTCAGCACAACTAGGTCTCTAAATACTCCTGAATACTCTTAAAAATATTCTATTGGCTGTTAGAAATTATTGTAGCTTTCTACTAAGAAAAAAGAGAAAAATATTAATTTGCCTGCTTTTTTCAACCTAAGAAATTCAGGTTCTCTGATACTGTTCAAGTCACAGGTAAGGATCTGACCATTTGGTGCTTTGTGGATCTGTTTTGAACTGGGACATATATGTAATATATTTTTGTTCTTTTTCTTCCCCCCTCTTTATGGAACTCAAAAGCTCCCCCTTATGGCAAAACAGTTCTTTTTTTTTTTTTTTCCTTCCAAGTGTTTAATAACTCAAAATGAGTTAGCAGTAGTGGTATTACAAATTATTAATTACCAGCATGTTCAAATAATGTCATGATAAAAATATGCTGTGTGAGGTTTGCGTGTGGACAGCATGCTGGAGCCTGAGGCGCAATTTGCTCCACGAACCAGGGACTTTCCTCCCCACACACTCCTGTCCTCAGGGCTGCTCCAGATCCTTCCGGAGAGCTGGGATCATTCCTGTACACTTCAGGGAGAGTGAACACCAGTGGAGAATATGCGTTGGTGAAAGTATGCAGATTTGTAGAATGAACAAATGAGTCAGACATCCCCTCTATAAAAAGTAGGAATGTGGTATGCAGGGATTATGGTATTATTCAGAAAACAGGAGATCCCAGATTCAGATCTTCTTGGTTTGGGAAGTACTTGCCATATGCTCTAAGGCCAAAAATGTTTGAACTCAGTTTCTCCAGTTATGAAATGAAAATGGCATTATATTAAATGTGTTTCCAGGCTGAAAGGAAAAGATCTTGGGAGGTACAATGGCATAGATAATGGAATTTGCCCAAGCAAATCATTCACTTTCTGCAATTCCAAGTCATCTATGAAAGTCATGAGGTTGGCATTCAAAAAAAAAAGAAAGAAAAAAGATCTATGTTGAACTCCGTAAATTATATCCTGCAAAAACTCCCCCTTTCCCCAGCAGAGGTTGGAACATGACTACGAATTCATTTCAATTGTGGCAATTAGGCATTGGAAAACTGTATTTCTTCCAGGGGCTTCTCAGTCATTGTATACAATAATTTTGAATATTCCTAGACGTTTGGGACTTTGTCAACTTTCCCGCAAAGAGTTGTGACACAAGAGTTGAAGTTCTAAGTCCCCAGTCACTCCAACACATGTCGGGGCTCTGCCCCGAGTGAGCCATGTGCTTCACGAACCTTCCACATCTTTACCTTTAAAATGGGAATATCTCACAAATTCATCTTGAGAACAAAATAAGCTCTGGGGTGTAATACTTTGTAAACTATAAACATGTTTTGTAAATACCATTTAATCCACTGCCATTGTCAAGTGCCAAGTGCCCTTGGGTTCTTAAAGACAAATGAAGATCCAGAAGGCCAAGTGTTCATTTCTCTCCTGTGGCAGACCCGAAGACAAAGGGACAGATCCAAGTATCACAACCTCAGAGCGTCTTGATCTCAGTCCCTAAGTGCTTTGGAGCAAGTGGCAAAGCCTTTCACCTGTCTTTTCATTGAGCACACATTTACTATTCTATCGCATCTGTCTCGGAAGCCAGTTTGACTTTTTTTTTTTTTTTAAAGATTTTATTTATTTATTTATTTGACAAGGAGAGAGAGATCACAAGTAGGCAGAGAGGCAGGCAGAGAGAGAGAGGAGGAAGCAGGCTCCCTGCCGAGCAGAGAGCTGGGCTTGATCCCAGGACCCTGAGATCATGACCTGAGCCAAAGGCAGAGGCTTAACACTGAGCCACCCAGATGCCCAGCCAGTCTGACTTTTATACATGCATGTATATATGTGTTTGTTTTTAATTGAGTGAATACGACTGAATGAATTATAACCCTTGGTTTATGACCCACCCTCGTCACTGTCACTGCAGGCCATTCTTATTTCTTTATATGAGATACATAACACAACACCTGCCGCTATCCCTCTTTTACTACATCCCTTGGTCTTTCAAGATTTGTCCCCTGTCCTTTCAACATTTATAGTCCAAGAGCAATCACTGGACAGTTAGGATACTCTGGTTTTAATTCTGACCTGTATGGACATTTGACCTCTTTGCTCTTACATAAAATGAAAGAACAGGAGTAGAAGATACCTAAGATTGCTTCCAAATCTGAAACGCAATGGGGCCACCAATTATTAGAGTATGCTAGTAACTTCCATAGGATAATCCCATATTTAGTCAATTCCATTCCAATTCCCACCCAAGGAGTTCCTTGTTTGGGAGAAAGTTTTGTTGTAAAAACTACCTTTTAGAACAAAAATAATTCTGTTCCTTCGCTCTTAGGTTACACACCTTCATTATTCCTTTTATTTGGTAATAATTAAAAGCAAGATATTTTCCCAGGGAGAGTGTAAGGGTCTATGGGAAATTAGGAGAGTAACATCTAAGTAGCATCCTAAAGTTTGGGAGGGGTTTGAATGAGTGAGAGTGGTTCATTTACACATCAAAAAGTATACCTCAGGGATGACTGGGTGGCTTAGTGAGTTAAACATCTGCCTTTGGTCTGGGATCCAGTCCCACATGCCCACATGGGGCTCCTTACTCAGTGGGGAGTCTGCTTCTCCCTCTGTCTGCTGCTCCCCCTGCTTGTACTCTCTCTCTGACAAATAAATAAATAAAATCTTTTTTTTGTTGTTTAAAGTACACATCATTGTGACCTGACCTGGGTTCTTATGACCTTCAGCATGGCGCTGAATTTCCCTAAGTCTCAGTGGCCTTATCACATAGCTGTCGTAAGGACGATGGGCTGTATCACACATAAATAATAATAAATAAGCACCCTCTCTTCCTTTCTAGGGCTCTGAATTTTATGACCTTCTGTGTCACCTCTCATCTCCAGCCGAGCCCCACCTTACGCCAAACCAGGATTACACTCATCTCAGAATTCCTAGGCAAGCATTGTCTGTGTGGTAGAATCTGGAACTCCCTGAGATAGGATCTTGCATTGTTCCCGGTGTCCTGTTTACGTGTCCTTCTTTCAAGATTAGAACCCATCTGGGGCAAGGATCTTCAGGAGCTTTTCTGTTACCACACCCCTCCCCGAACAGTCTGAAGGGCTCCCTCCTCTGGACTCCCAGAGAACTTCCTCTAAATTTCTCTGGGCACATCCCAAACCTAACCATCACACTTAATTGCACATCTGCTGGCCTCCCCTTTCCCTGTGGGGCAGAGACTCTGTTGCATTCCTATTTGTGTTTCCCCAAATGATGCTTAGCCCAGCACTTTGCACAGGGATGCTGCTTTTGAACTATTCGATTTAATTATTCCATATATAGGGACTATATCCGGAGTAAAAGAAATCCAATTCAAATCTTCTCTTTTTGCTTAAACGAACAATTCTAACAACAGTTTACCTCTGTTGAATGTGCAGTAGGTTCCAAGCAATATTCAAATGCTTTTTATAGGAAAGATTCTATTTAATGCTCATAACAAGCCTTTGGAGGAGTCCAATAATCATCCCATTTTACAGGAGGAAAAAAAAAAAAAAGGCAGAAAAAAACCTGAATCTCAGAGACTAAATAAACAGTGGAGAGCCCAGCCAATCTGGATCTAGCACTCCGTGTTCTAGCTCCAGGGGCTAGGAAGAATCACTTAACCTTTCGAATCTCATTTTGCATTTTTATAGATTTCATGGGGTTATCTGGTAGATTAAATGAGATGAAAGATATCATGTTGCACAGTGACTAGTACATATGTCAGTGGGTGCTGGATAAATATTAGCTTCTTTACTTCCTCCCCAACAGTAGTTGGATTATATTAATTCAGCACACAGACCAGAGTTGACAACTGCAAGAAATGACGCTGGCAGGAATAACAGCCTGCCCGTATTGCATACCTACTGTGTGTCAGACACCAAGGTTTAACTTTCCTCTTCACAAGACTAAGAGGTAGGTTTTAACCCAGTCTATAGCCACATTGCTCGCAGCTTTCTATCATTGTCTTAACTCATATTAGAAAAAAAGTAACTTTCAGCCTGACTTTTGCTTTCTTTCTTCTTCTTCTTCTTTTTTTTTTTTTTTAGCATCTCCAAGCTCTGTCTGAAAAAAAAATTAAGTCTGTGGTGTAATCATTGCCTTTCTCCAAAGCCATGGGGAAAAGGGGCAAGGGATCCTACTGTTTTTTGAGGTGGGGTTGCAGAGGACAAGGTTAGGGACCACTCTGGCTGGGCTCCAGGTGTTTTCCTTTGTATTTTTTGAAGCTTTTGTGTCTGTAAGTGGGTGGCTCTAAAGTTAATGTCCTCTCGTACTCTTCCTGCAGGCTTGTGACTGGAAGCTAAAAGACAGCTTCCATCATCCAACCTCGTCTTCGGACTTGTGCCAAAGAGCTCCTTTTGCCCAACTCAGGTGCCCCAGAAATTTCGTTGCTTAGAATTTTAGTTGAAGATGAGGGTCACTGCCACCTGAAACTGCATTTTTAAAAAAAATTGCACCAAAACATGATTTTATAAATGTTTATTTTTATCTTAATAATTCTACTAACTACGATTTGTCACGGGAGGTGGTATCTTCAGGGGTTATGGATATTAAATATTATTTCATGTACAAAACCATCATCTGTAGTTTTTTTAATCCCTATTTTGCGTTTTTTGTTTTTATTTTTCCTTTTTTTTTTAATGAGTCTCAATAGATTGGGTTTTATGGCACATTTGAACCTAAATCTATCTCCCTCCAAAGTCCACATTCTTAACTCCTTGGCTGGCCTGCTTCTAATCTACCTTTAAGCTTTCTATTGTTTTAAATGGGAATAAAATATCTTCATAATCTTGTGGAAGAGGAAGCTTTGTGAGAAATCAGAAATGGGCAATGGTGGGCGTTCTCTTCATATCACCATGGTTTGCCTGATGGAAAGTAAAGCGCTTGATAACCCCTTCCACTGACTTCCAGGACAAATGTATCTTGTGGCTTCTTTGAGAAGAGGCTTGAGTCACATCATGGCCAATGCTTTCAATGCTCATTCTTCCAGAAATTGCAGAATCACTGTCCAATTGGCCACATTTTATATCAACTGAGAAGGAGGGTATGCAATGAATTGCTCTTCAGTGAAGACCTTCCCTTGGGAAATAATCCAGCGATGCTTTCTGACAACTCCCTTTATACCAGTTAAGAGCAACATGACTCGCTGACTTCCTTGCCAATGCTATGTGTGGACCTGTGGGCATGCAGTCTGACCACACCTTGATTAGGTTGGTCTTTGTCTGTCTTAAAAGCAAAGGAAATTCGAGTTCAGAAAGAGGGAGCGATTTACCCCAAATCACCTATCTAGGAGATATATGTCCAGATCAGAACTCTAACTTATGTGCTTTTCTCCAATCTAGTGCAAATGTCACCTTCTCCATAACATTATTCTTTATTAAACATTAAAATAAATCATTCCCCGAGGATTACTTAGCTTTCTTTCCTCTCCTATATTGTTGGATTTATGTCCTTGTCTTCTTTTCTGTGCCAGATCTTAAGCATCTTGAGGAGGAGATCTGAGTGTTCTGCCTTTTGAGATTCCCCCATGGGGTTAACCCTCTATGGTTTATGCTGACTAGGAGCTCAGTGAACATTTGGTGAACTCCTTGAGACCTCTGTAGCTCCTAGGTATGTGGGACATTCAGAATAATGCTCAGCTTCTTTCATTTCACCAGAACTTGCGTTCTTTGGATTCTTAAAACCCAGTTGAAGGAAGTTCTGGCTCTTCCAGGAAACCTCATTCATGCCCTCCGTCAGTAAGAATTAATCTCCCCAACAGCTACAACTCTCTCATCTCTCTCACGTCTTCTATTCAAGCCATTCAGCCAACACTATCAGCATAGCCTTGACTTACCATGTCATGCGGACATAACCCTATGTAGATGGTAAATGGGGATGATGTCAGCATGTGCCTACCAACCTGTTGCACCATATAAATAAATAAATAAATATATGTTTTTTATGTAGCAAGTGCTTTATAGCTTACTAAATCCAGCACTCTCCCTTTGCAGATGAAAACTCACAGAAGGAAAGGGATTCTCCCAGAGTCACCCACCCAAAACATTTTTTCTCCTATAGTGCTACCTCTCTTATTGCACGTGCTGATACTTCATTTCTTCATTCAACAATTATTTATCAATTATCAGTTATGTGCCTCGTATTGTGTCAAGGTCTGTCCAGATGCCTCACAGGATTTTTCACTCTCAAATTATTATCTTTGTCACTAATAGCTGAAATTTATTGCTTGCTTTTACATGGTGAGTGCTTATACATTATATCATTTAATCTTTATAACAACTCCAAGAGGCAAGTAATGTGATTACCTCCATTTTACAGAGGAGAAAAAGAGCTTTAGAACACTGCATGAACTCATAACAACCAAAACCCAGGTATGCCTGCCCCCAGAACCGATGTTTCTTGTTTTTTTCTTTTTTCTTTTGTTAGAGAGAGAGAAAGAACACCAAGTGAGGAGTGGCAAAGGGAGAAAGAGAGAGAGAATCTGAAGCAGGCTCCATGTTCAGTGTAGACCCTGATGTGGGGCTGGAGTTCACGGCCCTGAGATCATGACCTGAGCCGAAATCAAGAGTTGGATGCTCACCCAAGGTGCTCCCAGAGCCCACTTCTTCACCTTAACTACAGCAATGAGAAATTTGGAAGTTCCTATCAGACAACCAGAAATGTGCTGTGCAGTGCCCCATGCCTATCCTTAAACTCACAGATGGAGAGAGCCAGCAGTGGCCAGCCCTTCACTGAGAAATCAATGGGCAACTCCTGTAAAATGAACTTTGAGAAAGAATGCCACTCAGTTCTGGGAGAAGACAGACATGAACTGACTTGGGCCACATGCAAAAACACTAATTTTAGACAGCTAATTAATAATTAAGAAGAAGAACAAGGGCAGCCACAACAGCCTTAGACCATAGTCCCAAGAGCTGTGTGCTCCCAAGGAGAAAGTGGCAGTGTCAGGGAAAGAAATGACCAGTCTCCCCTTGGCCGTGTTCTTGCGGTGTTCAGCGAGGACCAGGAGATAGACTGGACAGGTCAGGAGCTCTCATAGGGACCAAGGCCCAGGCTCTGTTCTCACTTAGGCTACCCAACTCCTGTCCTGCCATGGATGAGTGCTCACCCTTTCTCCCTTTGAGAACCTGTCAAAACTGGGGAAGTGGGGAACCACTCAGCCCTGGGTCTCAGAGCCAAGAGTTACACCCTGGCACAGCTGGGCTCTAGGACAATTGTCTACTCTATCATCTAGAGCCAACGTTCTTTCTGATTGTCTGGTGTCTGTGACCTAGGAGCTGGTAAATGATTCTGAGCATCACCCCAGGTGGATAATTCACATCTGAGCTCAGAGGGTTGATCATCATCATTCCTGATTCCAGTGGGAATCCTGCTAAGAGCGGATTGGATAATGTGCCCCTGGTGGTCCCTTCCACTCAGTTCTTCCTGGATTCTCATCAGGACTCGGGACTCACTTCACATTACTGTTTGTGGCAGGTCAGAAAGGTGTGTCAGCACCTGGGCTCAAACAGACTCTAAGGTTGGGAATGGTTCTCTGGACAGTAGCCTGACCCGGCCTGCCAGGTTTCAAGCCACCAAAGAGTCTCCATGCCTTTCTGACATGGTCCAGGCTACTCCAGTCCATCTGGTCTCAAAGGAAATATTAACTTATCTTCATGTCCTGCCTCCATCATTTCATTCACGGTTCCGGGCCGCGAGTGCTGTCAGCCAAGAAAGATAAGCAGGGGAACCACTGGGTCATTGCTACTGGCCCGAGGCACACAGTATCTCGGGAGAAGCGAGTGAACAAACCTTTTGGAGAGAGAAGCAAGGTTGAGGAGAAAGGAATGCTCTGGGTAAGCCCACACGGGCTGGGCTGGAATCCTCATGGCATGACTGTGCGCGGGAGACTTAACGTGTCTGTGCTTTAGTTCCCTCACCAGGAAAAGGAGGCCAGCGATTGTCAGATCTACTCTGTAGGTTTTCTTTGTGGCTTAAATGAGACAATACGGATTGAGCATAAAGGGCTAGTGCAGTGCACAGCGAATGCCCGAGTAGTGAGAGCTCTTCTCAGCTCAGTAGTCTTTCCACTTCTCCCCAGCTTCAGCAGAGAAAAATGAACGCAGAATTCTTTCACACATTCAAGAATACTTACCAGTTGCCCACGGAGTAGCGGGCACGAGCTAAGTGCCAATGACTGAACTCTGACACATGTGTTTGTGAGCTTACCTGGCTGGTAAGAACACCAGCGGCCGTACGTGGCAAACAACAGGTGGCAAGGGCTGCTCACACACTTGCTGCAGTAACCTGTTCAAATCCTCACGACGAAGTCCCAAGCTGGGTACCTTTACTGCTCTCACGGGACAGACGAAGTCACTGAGACCCAGGAAGAATCAACAACTGAGCCGCATTGTTAAAAACTCCGAGAGCACCACAATTCAAACCCAGGCAGTCTGGGTTCTGAACACAGTCTTCAACCACTCGGGTGCATAGCTCACCGGAAAGGCGAAACATTACATAACCAGAAAACAAAACAAGGGTGATAGAAACAGGTTGGGATGGTGCACACTGAGTGATCTCTGGGGGAGGAGATCAAAAGAGCCCCAGGCCGACAAACAGGAATGAGTCAAGGGGACTTTTGCTTTGCCTGTATTGTTTGGCTTCTACTTTTACAAGGGAGCCATATTTGTGTAGAAATTTTAGATATGAAGAAGAGGAGGACAATAGCGAATTGGAAACACAAGCTCTCTCTGTACCCAGTCCCCCTCAGAGTTTGCAAAGAGGTTTTCCCTTGCATGGTCTCATTTGAGACTTGGGGCCTCCCTGCAAAGTGGGTGAGAGGACAGGGGTCTTTTACTAGCCCCATGTGAGAGGAGAGGAGTTTGAAGCTCAGGGGGCCCAGGGGCTGTTGGGGAATAAAACAGCCAAGAGGCGGTGATCCCTGGTTTCTCACATGCACCTTGATCCCTGAGCTACTCCATCTTGGCTAATGCAGGTCCCTATCATTGCTGAACAGCAAAACACAATAGCAGCGATGAGGATACAATTGCTGACATTGCTAGGGTACTAAGGCAATGCACTCTGCTAAGCTTTAACTCATCAAACCTTCCTGACACCCCTTTGAAGCCAGCACTATTCTTAGTCCCACTTTCCAGATGGGGAGCCTGAGGCTGTCCAGGAGAATTCAGGCGACTCACTGGAGGTTGTGTGAAGGCTTCAGCCAAAGCCAACAGCCCACAGAGACTCTGCTCCCAACTGCCCTCTGCTAATGCATCCAAGTCAGTCCTTAGAAGGAGAAGACAGACTCCCACTACCGCGGCGTCAAGGCTGACTCCTGGAGAAAATGTCCTCGAACACCCGCACAAGTGGTCCCGCCACTCCCCACCTGACAGTCGCTTGATCCCTCTGCACCTCAGTTTCACCATCTGAGAAATGGAAGCGGCAAAGCCCCCTCCACAGAGTGTGCGTCTAAAGATGAGGCGACCCAGGCACCCAAAGTGCCTGCACAAGGCAGTACCCCTGCGGAAGCAGCTCGGTGGCTTTGTGGTGTTATGTAAATACCCTCTCTGGCCAAGTACGATGCAAGGATGTGGAAGAGGTCTTGGAAGCAAGCATGGGTATGATTCCTGGCTCTGTCACTTACAAGATGCGTGCCCCTGGGCAAAAGACCTCACCTCTCTCTCTCTTGGTCTCCGTTTCCTCATCTGTAAATAGGCTTAGAATTACCTGCTTCACAGTGCTACTGTGAAGCAGGGATGAGATAGTTCACTCAAAGCTCTGGCACGACGCCTGGTCCCGAGTACGTGCTTCGAGACGTGGCTGTCTGCGTTAGGTGTCTGTGTCTCACGCCACACCCAGCCTATTGCCAATGCTTGGAACCCATGGAATGACAGAGTTACACAACTTTTAAAGGAGCAATTCCAACTGGAGATATTTGTTCCAAGGGATCTCATTCTATCCAAATGGACTCATTCATCCTCAGTCTATATTTCATGAGGGAAAAAGAGAAATGACATTCTCTATTTTCATTGGAACTTTCTCCCTCTCTGTCTTACATTTCAGACTCTTGAGGGACTAGGGAACATAACCTGGAAAGCTAAGATCTGACACAAGTATACAGACAAATTTTGCATTTCTAGCTGTCAGTCTCTGTGCCGTATCACATGTGTCTGCCATGCCAGGCAACTGGAAAAGAAACTGAGTCACCTCCTCGATATGTCCACTACCATAGGTCCCAAAGTCCCTGCCCAGGCATCACACATACCCAGGCAATATACAAGTCTGTCCTTTTCCCCCTGTTTTCAGGGAGGCTCAATATTAGTTCAATAGGGGCACCTGGGTGGCTCAGTGGGTTAAAGCCTCTGCCTTCCGCTTGGGTCATGATCCCAGGATCCTGGGATCGAGCCCCGCATAGAGCTCTTTGCTTAGCAGGTAGCCTGCTTCCCTCCCTCTCTCTCTGCATGCCTCTCTACCTACTTGTGATCTCTGTCTGTCAAATAAATAATAAATAAAATCTTTAAAAAATATTAGTTCGATAATGGCAGAAGGACCTTTGCCATTGGTGCTGACATTCTGATCTGAAGAATGAAATTCTACTTCCTTAAGAAGCACAGGCAAGGAATGTCACTGGACTCAACCCTTTCCCTTCCGTCCCCTCCCCTTTATATTTCTCCTTCCCCTTCTCTACTACCCTCTTCTCTAACGCAGACTTGATAATGGGCCACTAAGGGCCCAGATCGAACTATTCCTGTTGTGCTTACCTCACAGTCTCATGGAAATGACAACAGTTAATCCCACACTTATGGACCACTCACTTCATGCCAGATACCATGCTGTAAGCCCCGTGACCATTATCCCTTGCAGCCACAGAGCCAGTAACCGTCAAATGAGGACTCAGCCCTGAGAAGCGTGCACTCTTTTGCCACTAAGAGGGTGCCATGTGCAATTTTAAAAGCTTTCTGGATATAATATAGAACTAGATACTTATTATTATTATTATTATTATTATTATTATTATTGGTATTAACCATCTGAGTACTGACCCAGGGCACAGTGGCACCTTGGTCTCTTAAGTACAATTAATGGAACTACTTTGATTGGATCCTTTTCAGTCTTGGTAGCTGTGTAACGAATGTTTTCTATGACCGGCTTGGCGTAGTTGTTAGTACTTTCTGGAACATTACGAATACTTCAGCGGACATCAGACCTCACTAAGGTTGACTACAGTGTCTTTAGAAGTGCCCGAGAACCTAGAGCTGTAGATCTCTTTCTCACTGGTATAGAAATTTTTATGTTCTAATGAAATTCCTCTGAAGAATTCTTTATAATATTCTACTGTCGTATTATTATTGGGAGAGATGCAGCTGACTTAATAAAACCCATGGAAATATATGTGCTGAGAGAAATAGGACAAGAAAGATGCATACCTTGCCCAGTAGCCCCCACCCCCAATTTGGTGATAAAAGGACAGAGGTGGGTATCAACTGACTCTGGGCTCTACTGGGATATGATTTTGGTCTCCTGAGTCTTACATAAGTGCCCAATCCCCCTCTATCATAATTCCTGTGTGCAGCACTAGTTTAGTTGAATCTTATGGGTAGGATATGGTAATAAAACATTTTATAAAGCCTAAAATTTTTTTAGGACAATGATAAAGCCCAACAGGCTGCCAACCTTAATAACAACATCATGAGGAATTCCATGACTTCTGAAAATGATGTGATTCCAATCCAAGGTGTCGTATACCCCCACCCTGCAGAAGAAAGGTTGCCACGCAGACTAACACCCCATTTTAAAAGTACTCATTAGTATTCCTTATCCCTGAAGGGTGACTGTTAATGCCCTTTGCATTTTTCTCAAGATAAATGGTCATATTCTCAGGAAAGTTATGCATGGTCCTGCCCACCCAGATAAAATTTGAGGTAATTATATACTTTTGTTGTTGTTATTTTTCTGGATTAATAAGCTCCAAACAACACCTTTGTTTCCTGGGGGAAAGAAGTCTGACAGCTCCAGATGGCGACCCATCGGAGACTGAACATGCTCTTTAAATCTTCCTCCTTGTTGGTCCCCGGTGGCAGAGACCACCACTAGCTCACAGTCTCCACCAAGGAGGATGGGAGCCCTGGTTACTGGGCATGGCCACCATCTGAACCTTGATTGTGTGTGTGGGTGCGATTTTGTTAGGGGTCAGCAGCTAATTCTTGGTCTGTGCCCTTGTCCCACAGAAACATGAATGGGACCATCTCCTGCTTGAAGAAGTGTTTTGTTCATGATATGGCTTCTGATAGTCATGCTTTCCATGTCCCCAGGTGGCAGAGGAAAATGAAAAATCTCACCTCACTTGCTTATTCTTCAGATCTCCATGATGACACTAATTATATGTCTAATTAGCAGGCTCCTGTCCGGAGATTGTGAGCTACTTGAGGAATGAGGGTAAGTCTTAAAAGTTGCTTGATATTATCTCTGGCTCAATGCTCAGTGCCTGGAACTTCTTAAGGAATGAAAGAGCCTAAGAATGAAAATATAAGTTCAATGATTTTTTTTTTCTTCTTAACACCAAGTGGTAATCTGGGCCATTTCAGTTTCTTATTTTAAAAATACTGCATGCCAGGCGACTGGTATGCAGTCTTCACCTCAAAGACTTCACAGTTTAGAGAGGAAGACAATTTTGTGAAGAAATGAGTACAAAACAGCATTAAAACTACTCTGCTAGAGGTGCACGCTCAATATTGTGGGGCCTCTAGCGACACATGATTAATCCTAACTTAGATGAGGGGGGAAGAGGGCAAAAGTTAGAGAAAGTTTCAAAGAAGGAAACATAATTTTAATCATATAGACAGGACTGGCATTTCCAGGCAGAGGGAACAGCATGTGCAAAGGTCCTGTAGAAGGTCTGAGATAGCCAATTTGAAAGGTACAGTTGGTTTGGCTGACCAGTGTCACATGCACATTGATCCAAAAGCTGGAGAAGTACCCCTATGAGACATTCAACAACCTTTGACCTGATCTTGAAGTCAGCGGGAGACAATAAATGGTTTTATATAAGGGGCTGCTATTATGAAATTTGCATTTTTACAAGATCAGTCTGGCTGTTGGTTGGAGAATGGACCATGGACAGTTGCTAGAGGCCAGAGGACTAGTATGAGGGATGTTGAGCCCCGCACAAAGCTAATGTCTGCTGAACAATTCAAATTTGTCTAGGAATTAAGATCAGTGGAACTTGGTGATAGGAAGATGAAACAGAGCAGGAGTTGCAAAAGTTTAGAAGAAGAAACTATAGAGTAAGGGGCACTGGAGAAGGAGGAGGAACTCATCCCTCATACTTGCTGGTGGCCTAGGCTGTATATTGTTAATAAGGAAACCAAGGCCATGACAGGGTCAGGCATGGCCCTCTCAATCCCACTGACAGGGGTGAATAACTACTCTTCAGTGCCTGATGGCTGATAGCTTCCTGACTCCAACATATTCTCTATGTTCTAGACCAAGAATCAAGTTCACCAGTCTTAAATGCTGCAAATAAGAATCCTCAGATATTTCTCAGGGCAGGACTCTCCCTCTAAATGTTCTTATCCAGGAAGCCATCTGGCCTCCTTAAATGCTGCCAATGGCCAGGAGCTCCATCACTTATAAGACTTCCCTGTGTGAATGTGGGCACATTCAAGGGTGGACATTAACACCCATAAATACATTTTCAATCTATGAAATGCTGTTGCCTATGTTAAATCCTTCCTGGTTTGCTACCATCATGTTGGGTAGGTTATGAGATTTCAAGACCACATCACCAGGAGGTGGTAGAAGCTGGTGTGACAGCCCCCAAAGTGCCCTGCTCCTCGGCTCCCATAGGCCCACATGCACCACTGTACTAAAACACCATAACATCAGGATATTCTGATGTTGTGTCATTTCCCCTGCACTTGACTATAATCTTCCGAGCCAGAACTTCGCTATATGACTGCTCACCACATGCCTTGCTCAGGGGCTGGCATTTAGGTGTTTACTAAATGCTTATTGAAAAAGAACAACAAAAGAACATCTCCTGATTCAGTCCCTCTTGCTGAGAGGACATCTGAAATCATCTAGATCATCTCCCCTGAACTTCTGACCACAGATTCCCTCTCTCAAGCCACAGAGGAGAAATCTGTATCTTCCACCTGAGAATCTTCAACCGTGCTATGCTGATCTGAAATTCACTGCCCACCGTTCTTACACATGGTTTCCAATTCTCTTTCCCAGCCATTAAATTTCCTTCTTCCCCTTGGTTGTTCTGCTTTCCAAAATGTTACTAATTAATAGTGGGTGTGACAAATAGATCCTCCACCACAACCAGCTGGTCCCTGATTAAAAAAGCCTTGTCCATGTATACAAGTCCTTGATGATTTCAAGAGACCAGAGGAAAATTGTCACGGCATCAGGGATTCAGTGCCCGACCTTCAGGCAGTGCCTAAGTGATGCCAAACCATGTGGATGAAAAGAAAACCAAGATGAGTCAGTCGCCCAGATGTTTTGTTGTCAGGTCACCAAGGATCTGGATGATTGGAGGCCTAGATGCCAGAGTCTGTGTGGCCATGTGTAGCCACGGCTTCAAAGTGAACACATGCCTAATGAAGCAGGGACCAATTCCAGAACTGATGGGAGGTGAAACAGAGTGGGGCGGGGGGGGGGGGGGGCTGAGAAAGAAAGATCTGGGCAGAAGGAGGGGGTCACAGAAGGGGAATTAGATAGACTCTCAGGAGATTAGGGGTGGGGAACAGTGCTAAGTTTATCAGAGAGGTTGTACTGGGGAGCTCATATGGTTTTAGTCACCATTCCTAGAAGGAGGGGCATGGCATCAAACATTTTCTGAGCACCAGTTTTCATGCTAGACATGCTGGGAGTAAGTGCCGAAGAAGACAGTCATGGTATGTGCCCACGTGTCACTTAGTGTCTACCAGAGACAAGGACATTAGAATACATTATGATTTGTGTTTTACTACGGAAGTACAGGGCACTGAGGAATCTCACTGTGTTTGAGTGTTTATTTCAGGGGGAATCCCAGAAGGCTTCCTGGGGGAAGTGAAATCTGAGACTTTAAAGATAGCTGAATCCCACCTCCCCAATAGTTATATTACTGAGTATATAAAATGCTTGCCAGGTGCCAGGCACTGTTCTAAGTGCTTTTTGAGATTTTTACAATTTAAGTCTTATAACAACCCTATAAGTGGTACCACTATGATTCCCAATTTATAAGGAGAGAAGCAAACACAGAGAACTTAAGTAGCTCATTGAAGAACACACAACTGGTAAGTAGCAGAGTTAGGAATCACACACCCAGAGTTTGGCTCCAAAGTCTGTGCTTCCAAAAAGCTGTCAACCATGACAGCATTTTGAATGCCATTTGGGGACTGAGTTCCCCCAACATCAACCCCAACAAACAGGCTTTCAGTTTCTCCAATGTATGTAATGACAGGAAGATTGCAAATAAACTGGGAGGAATGCCCCTTCCTGATACTCCAAACTGGAATTTATTAAAATGCCACCCATTGGGGTGGTTGAGTGATACCTTTCCTCTTCCTCTGACAACTGTAGGGGTTGCATGTTTCAGAGAATGGTGTCCTCCTTGGCATCCACCAGTCCCTGGCGCTCCTTTGGACCTCCCTTCCTCAGGCTTGCGACCATCAGGGGGGCTTAGGACCCCACCGCTGCCGTCTCACAAGTCCTTTCAAGTTCCACTTTCAGCTCTATCACATCATTTAACATCTGCCTGAGCACTTGAACTTCTATCTCTTTAAAGAGAGATGTCCACCAGGTGAGACCCTTTCCTCTCGTTTCCTCCCAGAGTCCCCCAGGCTTAGTATGGGGTCAGCAGACAGCATTCGTTCAGCGAAAATGTGTTGGGTTGATGAAGTTTTGAGAAAGCAATCACATCTCCTATCATAGTGACTGTTCTGCTGTTCCATTCTAAATGTGACTCACTCCTTCTTCTTTTCATGCTCTTCTCAAATGGAGTGAAGGGACCATCAGGGCCAAACATCGGGAGGTGTGGAAAGATCTGGCTCTGCCTCAGAGCTGGGTTCTCATTCCAGTTCTGCCAGAAGAATTTGGTGCAATGTTAGGCCATTCAGTTCTACTTCCTGGACCTTCATAAAATGATGGGTTTGGACAAAGTCTGAAACTGCAAACTGGTAGTCTATGAGCTGTGCCAACATGCTATGCTTGGCCTATGCAGTATTTTGTAAAACACTTACATTCAGTGCCAAGATTAATATTTTTTAAAGCTTAATTGCTAATACATTAAAATCCGGATGTGTGAGAGCCTTCTTTAATCACAGAGGGCATCAATCTTGGGACCTCAGAAGCAACTTCCCCTTTACATGGAGCCGAGCCTCCCTGATTCACTATCCTGACTGGTGTCACTCATTCACTTTCCCTTCCTGGCCTGGGTGCACATTGGCATTCCTCACCTCTGAACCAAATGATCTCAAAGAGTCTTTTCATATTTAAAATCCCTGGAGGCCAGCCCCGGGTTATGTGACATAATTGGGAGCAAACATCACCCATTGGCTCTTTTTTTCCCCAAAAGGATAAATGCTTGGGGGTGCTGGGCTGGCTCAGTGGCTTGAGCATCTGACTCTTGATTTCAGCTCAGGTCATGATCTCAGGGTCACGAGGTCGAGGCCTATGTTGGACTCCACACTGGGCATGGAGCCTGCTTAAGATTCTCTCTCCCTCTCCTTTTGTCCCTTCCTTTCCTGGGGGCACTCACTCTCTCTTTCTCTCTCTAAAAAAAACAAAAAAAAACAAAAAAAACAGAAGGACAAATGCTTTTCAAATGTAAATTTTAAAAAAATCCTGTGAAGATATCTCCTAAAGAAATCTCCAAGGGGAAGTTGGAATCATGTAGCAAAATTAAATGATTATTTTGTCTGACTTTCAAGGCCCTGGCTATTCCCCACTCCATGTGATCCATGAACCAGATAACTGAGAGCAGCAAGTAGCAGGAAAACTTGGAATACAAGCTCACTGAGGTGAATAAGGAAAGGACAAGCTCTGACAGATCTGAAAGCATCATTTGGTACCACTTAGCTCTAGTCAGGGTTCTAGCAATGATTCTTCCCCCAAAGTATGGTCCAAAACATGCAAGACAAGATCAACTTGAAAGAAGGAGTCAGAGGAAAATCCCAAAAGCAATTTGGGCATCAGAAGTAAAGGCTAGAATGAGATCTAAAACGTGCCACCGGTACAACACCCAGCATATAGTAAGTATTAACAAGATGGCAACACGCATGAGGAAAAATACGCAGTGTCGTCTTTTGCAGGAGAGATGCAGAAATGCATGTCAAGGGGAGATCCATATAGGCTGTAGAAATGGACCACCTCTGGATAGCATGTCCAAGGGAGGGGAAGTAACATTTGGGGGTGTTTATACCATACCTACAGTTTACATTCTGTCATCCTATTTACTACACATCATAACTCTATGGAGTGATGTGTTCATTTTACAAGTAAATTTCCTGTGGTGCAGAGAGGTAACGAGAAGTGGCCAAGGTCAGAGAGCAGGACTTGACCCCGGGCCACCCAGCTCCTGCTTAGCGCTTCTTCTGTGGCACTTGGACTGCTCTACCTACCTCTCACTCTTCATTATGTCTCTTTCTGATCACACCTCCCATTTTCACAGGGGGTTCATCTTCAGGCACTGGGTTTCCGGAGTCTTACTCTGCAGCAAACATCCTCTCTGGTTTCTGACTAAGAGTTGTCAACCTGGACCTCTGGGTTGGCTCAGCTCACCGGCGTTCCCTCCCCCTCTCTCTGAAAATGCCTGAGCTCCTGGTCACATGCCAAATATGAGAGAGAAGGCGAGAGACAAAGAGACTTCTGGCAGGCTGTCCCACTACCTGAGGCTCTAACAGTGTGATCATATACCATAAGAGGGATGCAATTTCCCTGATTCAGCAGAAAGAAATGGACAAGAGTTGGCCTAAGTTTGTCTCCTGGTACAAATAAAGACGTGAGATGGATGGAATGATCTCATAAATCCCCTTGTCATTTTGGGTTTGATGAGCGGTAGAACTGGTCTCCATTGTATATGGGCCAGAAGAGGATGAGTCGATCCCATTTAAGGAAAGGCATGCATCTGAGAAGGAATCCAGAGGAAGATGGAATGAAGGCAGCACCTCACAATCAATGACAGCCTGGATGGTGTAGAACACTTCCCCAGGACTCTGTCAGCACTGGGTTTGAATTTTGCCTCTTACTTCATTTCACTAAATTGTTTTTTTAAAAAGATGTATTTCTTTATTTTAGAGAGGGAGAGAGCATGTGAGCAGGGGGGGAGGGGCAGAGGTAGAGAGAGAATCTCAGGCCGGGTCTCTGCTGAGTGCCATGGAGCCTGATGGGAACAGGGCTTGACCTCATGACCCTGAGATCATGACCTGAGCTGAAATCAAGAGTTGGACACCTCATCGACTGAGCCACCCAAGTGCCCCTGAATTGGCTTATAATATGGTAAAATATGCATAGCACAACATTGGCCATTTTAATTGTTTTCAAACATACAATCCTGTGGCATGAAGTATATTCACACTGTTGTGCGACCATCAGCACCAACTGTCTCTGGAACTCTTTTACTTCACGAATTAAAACTCAGTATCTATTAAACAATAGCTCTCCATTTCTCCCTCCCCCAACCTCTGGCAATCATTTTCCTTTCTGTATCTATGCATTTGACTACTCCAGCTAGCTCCTATAAATGGAACCTTACCATATTTGTCCTTTCGTGCCTGACTTATTTCACTTAGCATAATGTCGTCAAGGTTCATCCATGTTGCAACATGTACCAGGATTTCCTTTTTAAAAGCTGAATAATATTCCATTGTGTGTATATATCCTGTTTTGTTTATCCATCCCTCTGTGGATGGATACTTGGGTTGCTTCCAGTTTGGGCCTATTGTGAACACTGCTGCTATGAATATGGTTGTGCAAATATTACAGAAGTGCTTTTTAATCACTGCTGACATGTATCCTTTGAAAGCAAAGATTAGTAGCTTACTTCATGAAGCCAAAAGAGGAACCCACTGAATCTACTGTAATAAGGAGAATAATTTTTGGCACAACACGAAATTGGATGTTGCTAAGGGGATTATGGGAAATTGGTGTCCTTGTTTGTGCCAGAAGTATTTTTTTTTAAACAAAATATAACCACGTCTTTTCTCTCCTTTAAATATACCCCCCATTCTACATGAGCCTCAGTATAAACTACAAGTATCTGAACGTGGCTTACGTGGTCTCCACGAACCTTCCCAGCCTCATCTGCTGCCAGTCTGTTCATCCCCAAACTCCCTGCGTAACAATCAAACTGTACTTGGAACATGCCTACCCTTGATGCCTCAGGCTCTGCACTTTCTGTTCCTTCCACCTTCACCTTAGAGAGCTCCTCACTCCAACACTTAATACAATATGCTATATGGTCTCTTCCCATACCATTCCCTATGAGCTACCGGACACTGGGGATTTTATCTTATTCATTTCTACAGTATTTGTATTTAGCATGGAAGGAACTAATGGTTTTCAAGCGAATGAAGGAAGGAAAGTTTGGCTGTCTCTCAGTAGGTAAAGCAGGATTTAGACACAATACAAAAGGAAATATAAGGCAAGAATTTGGAATTCCCATAATGTTTTTCTTTCAGCAAATGAGCAGCAGGAGTAGGTCACTGCAAAGGTACCATGAGCCAGAGTCTGCAGCAGAGATAAAGGGGGGCAAGTCTTTCCCGTTTCATATAATTCCATTAAGCAAAAATAATTTAAACAAAATTTCAGAGTGGTAAAGGATTAAAGGTCATGTGACAAGTCTTGCACCTTGGGCCTTGGTTTACTCATTGATAGAATGTCGGACCAGCATTTCTGAGCTGCTCCAGTTTATGCCAATTTGGCTGAGCTCCCCCTAACACAACATCCTCAGTATAAGCACTTCCTAAGGCAGTCCTGAAATCCTTTCTTTGATTAGCTGTTTTTTTTTTTTCTTCTTGAGCACTAAACTGTCTAGAATAGGTACTCATCAGTGTAACTTCTCTTCTCTGGCACCAAAAGATGTCTGTTTCTTCACCCCTCTGAGAACCCCGCACACATTTGTCTCCCCTGAGTTCCCCTCTCCCTAGCTGAAAATGACCAACACCCACCCAGTTCCTTGTTTCATCATTCTCAGACTCTTTTCCATACTGGGCTTGCTTCCAAACTCTGTCCGTACCTTCTTCAAGTGCAGACTCCAGGGGAAATCAGCATGACACATCTAGAACCTAAGTTTGATGGCTGTATGTCTAATGGCAGCTTAGTACTATCAATTAAGACTTCACCCAGAAGCTGGGAGTAATTGGAGCCTTAGTATTTATATTATTTGAGAGGATAAAGGACTCTAAGAGAGGAAAACCAGGCATAAGAAATGGTAGAAGACTGGGGGAATAGATGTTTTCATGGAGTCTTCCCAGATGGGGTTCTGTCACTTATCATAGTTTTCTATTGCTGCTATAAAAAGTTATTATTCCCTTCATGCCTTCAAAAAGCACAATGTATTATCCCACAGTTCTGTAAGTCAAAGTGCAGTTTGGCCTGGCAGGACCTCAGAAAAAGCCCAGTGGGCTCTGCTTAAGGTCTCCCAATGATGAAATCCAGGGATCAACAGGGATGTGATCCTTTTTTGGGTCTGTCGGGTAAGGGTCCACTTCCAGTCTCATTCAAAATGCTGGAAAAATTTAGGTCCTTGTGGTTGAAAGACTGAAGTTCCTATTTCCCTGCCCATAGTGGGAGTGGTGGGAGATGATGAGAAAGTGGGCCAGGTCACATCTTGTGTGTTTGAATTCTACTTGAAATTCCATGGAAAGTAACTGGAGCATTGATGCAAGGAAAGGATGTGATTTACTTTGGTCATAGATCTCACTCTAGCTTCTATCTGGGGAGTGAATTACAGTAACACAAGAGTGGAAACAGGAAGACCAAATGGGAATCTCTTGCAGTGGTCCAGGCAAAAGATCATGGAGCCTTGGGAGTCCAAGATAGAGTCCAAGATCTAGTCTCTCGAGATGTATAGCTTCATCTTATAGCACAATTTGAGAACTTTAGGACCAATCCGTTTATTTTCTTAAGCTAGGATACTAAAGAGGATTGAACACAACTCTACATTTTGGAGACAGTAAGATAGGAAGACTAAAATCCAGCCTGGAGTCCAAGTTCATCAAGTAAGCCGGGGGCAAAGCTGTGATTATCTCTTGGCTCCTACAAAGCTCACGACTCTTTCACTGCACTCAAATGCTCAGAGTTGGTCCTTGTCAAGTATTTCATAAGCAACGCATTGCTCATGAAATGCAGAGACCTGTTTTTTTTTTTTTTTTTTTTGGCTGACAGAAAGAAGATAGACTGTTTTTGATGTTGAGAGTTGTAATAGGTAAAATGAAAGTACAGATCAAAGGAAAAGGGCCTGTCTGAGGGCATCAGGAAGATAAGAAAGAGCTTCCTAGAAATATGCCAGCAAGCACAGGACTGATTTACTCTGATGCCACCAAGATGACCTAGCAAAGCTGAGGCCGATCTGCTACCTGCTACCAACAGTGGGTTCCTGGAAGATCAAGACTTACCACGTGTGCTTGGCAAAATCATAAGGCAGGATGCAGGCACAAAACCATTTTTAATCCATGTCCTGCTAATTTAATCTGCTATAATTAAGAGATGTTATGTGTGATGCTAATGTATGATAGAGGCCAAAATAGTAATGACATCTGCTCTTAGTGGTAACAATGTATTATTGCATAATGCAATCTTCTCTGACTGTACTCTTCACAATCTATTTTACTCATCCTTATTGATTTAATCTCGGTGTGCAATTCATACAAGTCACATCTCCGTGTGCGTGCATGTGTGTGATATTCTAGTATATTATCAATTACATTTACATACATTTCTTTTCTCTGTAGTGAGATCTTGGCTTAGTCTTAAGGGAATATAGCCTCCTCTATGTATGCCTAATGAAGCAATAGATTTGGTAAACCCAGAGGCACCTATTTGCATGAGTTAATTTATATGACAGCCTTCTGTTTAGCTTTTTCTCTTAGTGAAGGAGGAGGGAGCAGGTCAGCATCCTGATGAATACAGAAAGAGGGGAAAGGAAGAAGGTAGAGGTATTAAAACAGAAGAGTAGAATGGGTAAGAGGTCCTCTGCTTCCTGATAGCCTCACAGATTAGTTTTGTAAGTAGCTCTCTGGGGGAGAGGGTAGAGAGGAAGGGGGAACATAGGGAATGCAAAGTAGAAAATGATGCTTCTTTCTCAGATGGATTCTGACCCTTTGGAGAGAAATGTCGGTGGCAAGGACTAAACAATCTCTTCAATCTCTTCTCATTTGTGAGACTTACAATAAATAGGTCAGTTAGCTACAGCTGTATAACAAAACCACCCCCCCTCAAAAAAAGTAGTGCTTTAAACAATGATATGCCATTTTCCACAAGTCTGTAAGATGATCAGACAGTTCTGCTAAACTGAACTGCTCTTGGTTGGGCAGTTCTCCTGGTCTTCCTGGGACTCAGGTGATCACTTGAGTGCTGGAAAATCCACACTGGTCTTAGCTGGGCCAGCTACCTCTGCTTCACAGGTCTCATCCTCCAGCAGTCTGCAAGCCCAGGCATGCCCTTGCAAGGACTTTTCCAAGCTTCTGCTTACATTGTTTATTAGTATCTCATTAGACAAAGCCAGTCACACAGCCTATGCCCAGAGTCAGTGGGCTTACTACCAAAGAATGCAGGTTCAAGGAGGAGTGAAAGTTTTGCTGGCAATCTATTGTATGTAAGCGAACTTCAGGTTCTGGTGAGAAAGTCACACGGAATTGAGGAGTGGAGCATTCTCACTGCTGACGGAACATGGCTTGGCTCTGATGTAATGGACACTGTAGAAATAGCAGCAGGGTTTGGCAACTCAAGGAGCTCTCTATTCCTTGCTGAAATAGTGGTAGAAGCATGGGATGAGTCAGTTATGCCATGAGCAGAGGCTCCTTGATGCTCTACTTTGGGCATGTGGTAGGAATATACATAAATCTTTGGCAGTGTGCTTCTCAGAGACCTGGGATGAAGCACCCTCAGCAGAAGCACATTATTCCCTTCAGGGTCCCAAGTAACATGTCAATGGGGAGCAACTGTCCCAAGTAATTTTGAGCAGAACTCACTAAGACACCAGGATAGAAGGACAAGAGTTAACTAACTACCAAGCATATGTTGGTACCAAAAATAATTGGAAAGAACTTCAAGGGGATGGTGCTGAGGTTCTACAATCATGCAGGTGGGCATTTGGAACAAAATTTGGATGTTTGTGCTATGGAGTCGTCAGGCTGGTAGAGCATGGAACATGTCAGCTTTATTTACATATTTATCTGTGTTGGGTCATACATTGCAAAATATGATACAAGCTAGATTTTCTACCAGTTAAGATAATAAGATTTCTTTCTGGAATTAGGAAGGTTTTAATCTCATCAACTTGAAAAAATGCCTAGTGGTATTTTATTCACCTATTTTTGCAAATAGTAGCACAGAAGAACAGGAAAATATTCTGCACTAGCATCAGGAAGACCTAAATAAGTGACTCAATTTTACCTCTAAGTGATGTCTAACATTGGCAAATTGTCTAATACTTCCAGAGAAAGAAAGAATGGAGGTGAGAGGGAGAGATAGAGAGAGAGAGAGAGAAAGAGAGAGAGAGAGGAGGAGAAGGGCAGAGAGAGAGAGGGAGAGAGAAAAGCTTAAGCAGACTCCATGCCCAGCAAAGAGCCCGAAGTGGGGCTCGATCTCACAACACTGAGATTGTGAGCCAAATTTAAGAGCCAATTTTTTGTGAGCCAAAATTAAGAGTCAGACGCTTAACCAACTAAGCCACCTAGGCACCCTAATCCTTCCACTTTGGTTTCTCTCTATAAAATGGGAATAGCCATAACTTTGTTAATGAGATTGGAGAAAGGATTAACAGCAAAGCATGCAAAATATCTGACACATCACAGGTATTCTAATAAATGTAGTTGCTTTCATTAGTGAATATTTACTGCACATCAGCCAGAGGCCAGGCATGGTCCTACATGCTACATATTTTAAAATAGTCAATAGTTCTAGCAACTCACATAGGGATTCAATGAATAAACAGATGAGTGATGATATGGATGTCTCTCTCTACATAGCAATGCATTTCTTGAGGTCACAGTGAGGGCTGTGTTCCTCTTCATAGAACCAATATGTGCAGCATCTAGCACAAAGCTTGATGAGTCAATGTCTTTTCAATTGAATTGCATCGTATCTTAGAAGTCTGGTCTTTCTTATCATAATTAACATAGAGTCTCACACAGAATATCTGTTTAGTGCATCTTGGAAGAATGAATGGCTGAGTGATCAAGAAAGAGATAATGAAAAAAGCAAGGAGGGAGGAAGAAGGGAGGAATCCAGGAAGAGAGGGTAGGAGGGATGGTGGAGGAAAGGGAGAGAAGGAAGGAGGGGAAGAGGCAGAAAGAATGGGAGAATTGGTGAAAGGGAAGAAAGAAGGAAGGAGGAAAAAGAGATTAAAATAGAGAAAGAAACAAAGGGAGATGGAAAAGGAAAGGTCCTCTTCCCATTTTTCCCTCCAGAGTTCTTAAATGTTTGTTCTAGAGAAATAGGACTGCCCACCTCAGATGGATACAGCTGCAAGAGTAAATAGGCAGGCAACAGAGCATAATGATGGCCCCAGGCAACCCAGGGCTGTAGGTGCAGGAGGCCTTCTAATTCCCCAGTTCCCTCTCTTCCTGGAAGGAAGTTGCCTTTTTCTTCTATTTTTTCAAGCCCTCTGATTGACGGTCAATCCCCCTGCCCCCAATGCTCATCTCAGATCCCAAGCTCTCCCCCAGCCCTTTTCTCTCAACACTAAGCACAAGGGTAATTTATCTTCCCCTGGCCAACCCCCTCCAGGGAGCTCCGATCTCCCACTCGCCTTACCCCCTACTATACCCTAACCTCTCACCACCCAACCATTGCCCCCCTTAGCCCTTGCTCCTATCCCTCAGTTGTCAGAATGTGCAGAAATTAATTGATTCAGGAAAGTAGAATTCGGGTTGGGGGCTGTAGTAAATCAAAACATTCCATTCATACTGTCCCAGCTTTCAAGGAGAACAGGGAGTCTTCAAAAAATAAGGAGGAGGGACTAGCACTGAGTTGGGGGGGAGGAAAATCAGAGGAAGAGGAGGAGATCTGAAAAATTGGATTTAGGATTCATGTATTAGAAATTTGGCCTGCGTGCTTTCCTGAGGCAATGTCACTGCATGAAATAAATACTGTTTTGAGCTTTCAATGAAACTATTGCCATATGTTGTGGGGCTGGAAAGTTGCCCACCCCTTCTCTGCACCCCTACCTCCCCTCCTACCCCTGCCCTTGTTGATTCACTTAAGGCTCTGATTAAGTTTGGCGAAATCCATATCTTTGCCGTCACTTTCCTATATGTTACAGATGGGCTGGAGAAGGAAGGCTTGTTGCCAGCCAATGGCGAAGAAGGGGGACCCTGTCCTTGCTGGGTGCCAAAAGATTCAGGAGTTCAGATGCTTGCAAGGGTCTTGCCTGCTTGTGTGAGAACACTAGGTAACTCCACCAGGGTCTAGAAGCTCATTTCTGTTAGATGGAAGGGTAGAAATTTCAGGGAGGCAGATTTCAGCTCAATAAGGGAAAACCATGGGGGTGCCTGGGTGGCTCAGAGGGTTAAGCCTCTGCCTTCAGCTCAGGTCATGGTCTCAGGGTCCTGGGATGGAGCCCTGCATCAGGCTCTCTGCTCAGCAGGGAGCCTGCTTCCCCCTCTCTCTCTGCCTGCCTCTCTCCCTACTTGTGATCTGTCTCTCACTGTGTCAAATAAATAAATAAAATTTAAAAAAAAAGAAAAGGGGAAAACCATGAATCTTCATGGCAATTAGACCCTGCAATAGAGCAGACCTTCTCAGGAGGTAGAAGCTTTAACTCATCATGCTTAAGCACGCATGTCAAGATGCTGTGGAGGGAAATTAGGAGTTGGATAAGAGCTTGACCTAGATCTATGGTTTATAAACTTTTAGGACTATGGAAACCTTAACTGATTGTTAGTGTATGTTTAATCAAACTGTACTAGAACCCCTAGCACATAAATAGGAAAAAAGGACAGCAATGTATTTTTCCCTGGAAATGATTAAATATTTTTACTGTTTTGATTCAGATATACATTTTTAAAACTCTGTGGTTATGATATGATGGTACTGATAAAGTCTTGATAGACAAAGATATATGGATGTCTATAACAACAGTAAAAAAAAAAAGACTTGCCTTGGAGAGTCTGCATTATTTTTTTAAAAAAGATTTTATTTATTTGACAGAGAGAGATCACAAGTAGGCAGAGAGGCAGGCAGAGAGAGAGGGGGAAGCAGGCTCCCTGCTGAGCAGAGAGCCCGATGTGGGGCTTGATCCCAGGACCATGGGATCATGACTTGAGCCGAAGGCAGAGGCTTAACCCACTGAGCCACCCAGGCGCCCCAAATCTGCATAATTTTTAATTAAAAGAGATGATTGTAGAGATTGTGACCAGAGTTTTGTACCAAAAAACAAGGACCCTGGCAACCCAAGTTAGACCATTTGAAAAATATTAATATTTGGTATAGAACCAATTTATTATATTATACATAGTAAACATGTGCAGAGTCCCCAGAACACTGGAGATCCATGGAACATAGTTCTAAAACAAGGATTCTATAGATCTATGACACCTCTTACCTCTGAGGTTGTAAGTTTTAAAAGTATTGAGTATACCAAAGACAGAAAGCTATCCATGGGATAGGTCGAATGAATCCTGTATTTCTTTAGGAATGTGGATTCTGTTCATGGAGCTGATTCATGCTTAGGATATTACTGTCCCCATGATGCTTGTGTGGACAGATAAATCTGGAGAACTAAGACTGAGAAGCAGATTGATCTAGTGTAACTTTTCTAGGTAGGTGATGCCAATAAATTTTATAGGGCATAAGGAATAATCTCAAGGATTTGTCTTGGTTCAAGCTCCCCAGAAGCAGACCCTGAAGTACGAATTTGAGGTGTAAGTAGTTTATTTGGGAGGTTAGCCGAGGAAACAATAGAGGAAAGGAGAGGATGATAAGAAAGAGAGGGAAACCAATAAAGCGAATCACCAGTGTGGAACTCTGGGAGCCATTTTGAACATGTACTAAAAGTTTTCCTAGAGAACCCATCTCATGCTTGTTGGGATGTTTACTACTAAAAACAAAACAAAACAAAACAGAAACTAACAAGTGTTGAGGAGATGGAGAAACTGGGCCCCTTGGGCACTGTTGGTGGGAATGTAAAAATGAGGCAGTCACTATGGAAAATGGTATGGTAATTCCTTAAAATATGAAAAACCAAATTATCATATGATTCGGTACTTCTACTGCTGGTATATATCCCTAAGAATCGCAAGTAGGGACCTGAACAGATACAGATATCTGCACACTCATATTCACAACAGTATTATTCACAATAGCCAAATGTGGATGCAATCCAGTGTCTAACACATGAATGGATAAAGAAAGTGTGTGTGTGTGTGTGTGTGTGTGTGTGTGTGTGTGTGTGTACATATATGTACATATAAAACAGAGTATGATTCAGGCTTAAAAAAGATGGAAATCCTGCCACTGGGGACAACCCAGATGAACCTGGAGGACATTATGCTGCGTGAAACAAGTCAGACACAAGAAGACACATCTGCATGCTCTCCCTGACATGTGGGATCTAAAATAGCCAACCTCACATCAGAGGTGAGTACAGTGGTGCTTGCCAGGGACTAGCAGGAGGGAGAAATGGAAAAGTAATGGTCAAAGAGCATGGAAATTCAGTTACATAAGAAATAAATTTTGGAGATTTACTAGTCAGCATAGGGCCTATAGCTAACAATACTGTAATAGATATTTAACATTTCTAAGAAGGCAGGTATTATGTTAAACATCCTTACCACAAATAGTAATCATTATAATAATAAGAGCAGGAGGAAACTCTGGGAGGTGATGGTTACAGTTTATGGGTCTGAGGGTGCTGATAGATTCATTGATGCATACTTAAGCCCCAGACTCATCAAGTTGTATACATTAAACATGTATAGCTTTTTACATGTCAATCATACCTCAATAAGGGTTAACATAACAGCTACACATTCTTAGGCTAATTCATACTTCTCTGAGCCTGCCTTGATGCTTTCATTATCAAGCTGGTATGACAATACCTACAGTAGGTAATTGTCATTTGGTCTGCCGTAGATATGGACTTGTTCCCAATTTGGGGACTTCACTGTCAGTCCAGTGGGGAAGTAGTAAAGCCAGTGTAGGGATACGGATACCAATGTCCTATTGGGTATCCTGGTCCAGAAGAATACACCTGGAATTGGCTGATCCGGGGGCTCCTGACTTGGACTTTGACTGCTGCGTGAGTAGTTTGGGTAGGAAAATATGAGGGAGGGGATTCTCAGATGCAGCAGCGGTATCTAGGTGAAGAATCGATATCCACGGCTGGTGGGGGGCCTACAGGGGCCTCCGCATCTGCCACCCAGCAACAGTCTGTTGCTCAAGACAAGGAGAGGTTACTTCTGCCATTGCTCATTCAATTCCCACCACCTAGGGTTTTTGTGGGGAGTAAATGAAATTAGATACGCAAGGAATCTTGTTTAGTCCCTAGCAGGGAATCATTAGGTTGCTTCCCCTCCTTGACAAAACAGAGACTTTCAAACAGAACTGCAGCTCTTAATGCTGAGTGCAGGCTATGGGCTTTTTCTCTGTCTTACAGCTGTCCATCACGCCCTCTCTCTGATACTCCATGCATTCTTCCAGGAAAGTCTGGTTACAGTTCATTGACATCATAGTAGGTTTTGCCCCACCCCCTTTGTTCCTGTTTCTTATCAGTGGACACACTGTTTCTTCTCCCAGTGAAATCTTACACAGAACCCCAACCTACGAATTAAAAGTTGCTTTGCTACTACTCTATCCCGGCTTTGCAATATATTCTTCTCTTGGCCAAAAATGACTGCCTGCTTTGTATTACAGTAATTTTGTGCTCTTTCTTATGGCACTTTCTTGGTTCTTCATCTGGATAACGTCCATCTCCCTTCACTCTCCTCTGTACACTCCCTACTGTAGCATTAGGCATATAATAGACATTCAGCAAAGATTTACCAAAGAGGAGCCACCATTAGTATAAGGTACTGTTCTTGCTCTTAGCTTAGCTACTAGTGAATTTTAATCCAAAGTAACATGTTTTGTTTAAAACCTTCTCGGGGTACCTGGGTGGCTCAGTGGGTTAGAGCCTCTGCCTTCAGCTCGGGTCATGATCCCAGGGTCCAGGATTGAGCCCTACATCAGGCTCTCTGCTCAGCGGGGAGCCTGTTTCCTCGTCTTTCTTTCTTGCCTTCTTGAGATCTCTGTCAATAAGTAAATAAAATCTTTAAAAAAAAAAAAAAAACCTTCTCCATGACAATTTGGCAAAGGGTGGGAAAACTGCTGAGACATTCAGAAGATAGTAGCTCATGGTCTCATGGGCCAGGGATGTAAGAAAAATCAATTGGACTTAAAATGACAATGAGTAAAGATATTCAATTTTGCTTTTATTCTTTTATTTTCAGAGTTCTAGAAATAGTACAGAGAGTTCCAATATACCATTCAACCAGTTTCTCTCAATGATAACATGTTATATAACCATAGTATATTTAAAAAAAAAAAAGCCCAGGAACTTGACATTGGCCCAGCACTCCCAAACTACTGACCTTTTTCAAATTTCATCAGATTTTATATGTACTTCTTGAGAATTTTTATCATATGTATAATATATGTATATATCATATACATATACATAAACATATACATATATGTGTGGTATACATATATTTTATATATATATATAAATGTATATATACCACACTCAAGACACAGAACTGTTCTGACACCCCCCATTCTACCTCTTAGTAGGCATATGCTTCCCCCCACACTGACCCAGCAACCATTGACTTGCTGTCCATCAGTATTATTACATCACTTCGAGAATGGTATAGAAATGGAATCATACAATGTACAGTATTTTAGGATACTCTTTTTTTTTTTTAAATTCAGCCCAATGTCTTCAAGATTCATCCAAGTTGCCGGCTGTATCAATAGTGTGTTCCTTCTCATTGCTGACTACTTTTCCACTGTGTCAATGTCTGACAGCTTGTTTCTCCATTCTGTTGAAGGACATCTGGGTTGTTTCCAATGGTTTGAAATTGCAAAGGTGCTGTGAACATTCATATGCAGGCTTTTGTGTCATAATGAGACATCTCTCTGGAGCAAATACCCAGGAGGGCCACTCCGAGGTCACAAGGTAAGTTTATGTTTAATTTTGTAAGAAACTGTGAAGCTGTTTTCCAGCATGACTTAACATTCTAGATTCTCAGCGGCTATAAATGAGATGTCCCCTTGCTTTGCAACCTCATCAGCACTTAGTATTACCAGACTTTGTAGCCATTTTCATAAAAGTGAAGTAGCATCTCATTGTGTTTTTAATATGCATTTCTCTCATGGCAAACGGTGTTGAACAACTTCTTCTGTGCTTATTTGTCTTTGAGACATCTTATTTGGTGAAATGACTGTCCAAGTCTTTAGTCATTTTCTAAGAGGACTGCTTGTTTTCTCACTGTTTCATGTAGACTATTGTTTATATATTCTGGGTACAATTTCTTTGTCCGATAAGTGATTTACAGATCTTTTCTACTAGTCTATGGCTCGCCTCTTTATTCTCTTAACAGAGTAAACCGTTTATTCTGAAGTCTAATTTAACATTTGTTCATTCTTTTATGGATTGTGCTTTTGGAATCCCACCTAAGAATCCTTCACTTGGCTCTATGTCACAAAGATCTTTGATGTATTCTTTTAAGAGTTATGTGGTTGCCTGCGTTATTATCTTTAGAGCTATAATCCATTTTGAGTTGATTCGTGTGTAAGATGCGAAGTGCGGTTATTTATTTTTGTCTATGGATGCCCAAATTGTCCCCAAACCATTTGTTGAAAAATATATCTTTTCTCTATTGAATTGCTTTTGTATGTTCGTTTAAAAATGAGTTGAGCATATTTGTGTGGCTCTATTTCTAGTTTCTCCATTCTGTTGCATTGATGTATGTGCCTATCCCTCCATCAGTGCTATACTACGAAGCTTATGGTAACTATAAAGTTAGAATTATTTTTTATATTTAAATTCAATTAGCCAACTTCTAGTACATTATGAATTTCAGATGTAGTGATCAAGATTCCATCAGCTGTATATAACACCCAGTGCTCATCACATCAGTTAATGCCCATCACCCTGTTGCCCCATACCTGACCCCACCCACCTCCCCTCCAGCAACCCTCAGTTTGTTTCCTAGAGTTAAGAGGCTCTCATGGTTTTTCTCCCTTTCTGAGGACTTCCCATTCAGTTTTCCCTCCCTTCCCCTACATTCCTCTGCCCTGTTTCTTATATTCCAAATATGAGTGAAACCATATGATAATTGTCTTTCTCTGACTGACCTATTTCGCTCAGCATAATCCCCTCCAGTTCCATCTACGTCAATGCAGATGGTGGGTTTTCATCCTTTCTGATGGCTGAGTAATACTCCATTGTATATATGGACCACACGTTCTTTATCCATTCATCTGTCAATGGACATCTTGGCTCTTTCCATAGAAAAGGGAACCCTCCTACACTGTTGGTGGGAATGCAAGTGGATACAGCCACTCTGGAAAACGGTATGGAGGTTCCTCAAGAAGTTAAAAATAGAGCTATCCTTAAGTTAGTTTTACAATCAAGTAGTGTTATTTCTCCAATTTTATTCATTTTATTCAAGATGATTTTAGGTATTCTAGGTCTTTAGTCTTTCCTTTTTCTTTTCTTTTTTTTTTTTTGAAATTATTTATTTGACAGAGATCAGAAGTAGACAGAGAGGCAGGCAGAAAGAGAGAGAGAGGAGGGAACAGGCTCCCCGCCGAGCAGAGAGCCCGATTTGGGGCTTGATCCCAGGATCCCGGGACCATGACCCAAGCCAGAGGCAGAGGCTTTAACCCACTGAGCCACCCAGGTGCCCCTCTTTTGTTTTTTCATGTAAATTTTCAGTTATAGCTTGTCCATATCTATAAAAATTCTGCTTTGACTGGATAGGAATTACATTAAATCTATGGATCAGTTTGGGAAGAACTGACATTTTTACTTTGTCAAGCTTTCCAATACATGGACATAGCATGTTTCTCTATTGAAGACATTTCTTCACTACTGTTTCAAATTTTCTTCAAAAAATTTTTACAAGTGTTTTTTAGTTTTCAGCTTCTAATACAGATCCTGTACATATTTTGTTAGATTTATACCTACCCTAAAACATAAAGTTTTTCAGTATTGTGTTTTTAGATTTTTAAATTTTTTAAAGATATTATTTATTTGGACAGAGAGAGAGAAAGAGCTAGGGACCTCGAGCAGGGGAAACAGCAGAGGGAGAGGGAGAAGCAGGCTCCCTGCCAAACAGGGCAGGACCGTGGGATCATGACCTGATCTGAAGGCAGACACCTAACCAACTGAGCCACTCAGGGGTCCTCAGTATTGTGTTTTTAATTTGGGTTTCTAATTATTCATTGCTAGAATACAGAAAAAGATTTTTTGCTCTGCTGACTTTGTATCCAGCAAGATTGCTAAGAGTTCCAGAAGCTCCTTTGTAGAGTCACTGGGATTTTGTTTTTGCAATGTCCTCAGTGAATGGACTTCTCAGAGAAGTAAGGATGGAATAAGACCTGATGCCATCATTAAACATACCCTCTTTAAGGAACAGAAAGATAAGATTTAGGGTCCTAGAGTTCGTACGTCCAAAAAAGGTAGCTATCAGGATTGGAAGAAACACCCGGCTACTACAAAACTTTCTTACTCAGAGTGAATATGAGAAAATCACTACTAAGATCAGTAACAGGGGTACCTGGGTGGCTCAGTGGGTTAAAGCCTCTGCCTTTGGCATAGGTCATGATCCCAGGGTCCTGAGATCAAGCCCTGAATTGGGCTCTCTGCTCAGCAGGGAGCCTGCTTCCTCCTCTCTCTCTGCCTGCCTCTCTGCCTATTTGTGGTCTTTGTCTGTCAAATAAATAAATAAAATCTTTAAGAAAAAAAAATTAAGATCAGTAACACACCAACTCATACGAAAATAAATAAATGCAAACAAGAGGAATTTTCTGGCTTTTATGATTGGCATGTTATATTCAATGTGCTGGTCTCTAGATTGGCTTGTATGAGGCCCACAGCTATCCTGCTGCATTTAAACATCACAACCCAAAGCCTTTAAGGCTCCTTGTTCTCAGAGAGCATGCATTATATGCTACTGTACTGTTCTTAACTCATGACTGCAAGCTTATAGTTAAAAATACGTCTTCTAAAAAAAAAAAAATACATCTTCTATGGCGCCTGGGGTAGCTCAGTGGGTTAAAGCCTCTGCCTTAGGCTCAGGTCATGGTCCCAGGGTCCTGGGATGGATCTCGGCATGGGGCTCTCTGCTCAGCAGGGAGCCTGCTTCCCTTCCTCTCTCTCTGTCTGCCTCTCTGCCTACTTGTGATCTCTGTCAAATAAATAAATAAAATCTTTAAAAAATATGTCTTCTTAGCATATTACAGAGGTTTATTACACACAGTTTGGATTCAAGAAAACTTCACTTGGGGGCGTCTGGGCAGTATAATTGGTTAAGCTTTCGACTCTTGGTCTTGGCTCAGGTTATGATCTCAGGGTCCTCAGATCAAGCCCCACGCTGGCTCCTCACTCAGTGCGCATTCTGTGGAGACTCTCTCCCTCTGCCCCTCCTTCCTATGCTGTCTCTAGAATAAATAAATAAAATCTTAATATTATGCTTAGCGAAATAAGTCAACTGGAGAAAGATAACTACCACATGATCTCCCTGATATGAGGAAGTGGAGATGCAATGGGGGTGGGAGTTAAGGTGGTAGGAAAAGTAAAAATGAAAGAAGATGGGATCGGGAGGGAGAAAAACCAAAAGAGACTCTAAATGTCATAAAACAAACTGAGGGGGGTGGGGGGAAGAGGGGTTGGGTGAGGGTGGTGGGGTTACATCATATGTTTAAATAAAGCTTAAATAAAGTAAAAAAAAAAAAAAAAGCTCACAACTCACTAAAAAAAAAAAAAAAAGAGAAGACTTCATTTGAAGACATGGTTTTAGTCCTTATTGAATGACTTTGAGTAAGTAACTCGATTTTCGCATATCAGTTTCCTCATCTAAAAATGGGAGTGACCCAGGGATGCCTGCGTGGCTCAGTTGGTTAAGCGGCTGCCTTCCGCTCAGGTCATGATCCCAGCGTCTTGGGATCGAGTCCCACATCGGGCTCCTTGTTCGGCAGGGAGCCTGCTTCTCCCTCTGCTTCTGCCTGCCACTCTGTCTGCCTGTGCTCGCTCTCTCTCTCTGACAAATAAAAAAAAAATGGGAGTGGCCCCAAATATTTCAGTTTCTATACATATTTCACAGATCCTTGTAATTCAACGAGGTAAATGCTATTGTCTCAATTTTGCAAATGAGGAGCCCCTGGCCTAGAGGTTGGTTGATGGCTTTGCTCTAGATCATGCTGTAAGTAACAGGCCAAGCGGAGACTGTTATCTAAGTTATCCTTAACTGGATTCTAAAGCCTGTGTGTGTAGCTATTTAAATATAGAGAGTTCCAAGAGGTGGTATAAAGAAGTTAACAAAGTGTAGTGGGAGCACAGAGGAGGGATAAGAGGGACCATGCACTACAAGACTATATTCTAGCCCTTGAGGAAAAAGAACTACCTGCTAGGAGAAGCTTGTTGATTTATTGCAATTATATTATAAATGTGACCATTAACGGTAGGGCCATTTGGAGACACCTTACTGCATTTAAACAGGTATCATCAATGTAAAAGACAACTATCACATGATCTCCCTGATATGAGGAAGTGGAGATGCAATGGGGGTGGGAGTTAAGGTGGTAGGAAAAGTAAAAATGAAACAAGATGGGATTGGGAGGGAGACAAACCAAAAGAGACTCTTAATGTCATAAAACAAACTGAGGGGGGTGGGGGGAAGAGGGGTTGGGAGAGGGTGGTGGGGTTACATTATATGTTTAAATAAAGCTTAAATAAAAGAATAAATGATGTCTACCACTAAAAAAAAAAAATTTATTTATTAGAGAGAGAGAAAACAAAAAGGGGGCATGACACGCAAAGGGAAAACCAGGCTCCCCATTGAGCAAGGAGCCCAATGTGGGCCTCGATCCCAGAACCTTGGGATCGTGACCTGAGCTGAAGGCAGTCGCTCCACTGACTGAGCCACCCAAGCACCCTAAGGCATTTTAAGGGTCAGAGATAGAATGGGATTTTAAATTAGATAAATAGTTTTCTCCAAACTAGTCATAGTAATTTCCACTGAAGTGCCATGATTACAGGTACAACTATCAAGAAGAAAGAGGAAAATAAAAATGTCATTCTTCCTTTGAGAAATAGCTACGGGACTAATTTAAGAGACATTTTAGTCACCTTTAATTTTTCTTTTCCCACATTATAAAAATAAGGAGAAACCACAAAGGAAACATAAGTTGAGTGAATAATGGATGCAGCCAACAACTCCATGAAGTAGATGCTAGTCTCATCTTGAAGATAAGGCTGGAAGAGGTAAATGAACTTGTTTCTAGTGGAACAGCCAGTAATCCATAGACTTGGTACCCAAGTGATTCCACAGACTCACACTATCCAACGCCTTATGCTGCCTCTCAAAGAATAAACAACAGTTCTGATTTTGATTCTGAGGAGTCAATTACCAATATTTCAAAGGAATTATATAATGGCTACACTGTTTGGCATTATTACTACTGACAGAGCCAATGAATCATTAACATCTCTAACCGGGTGGTTGTAACTGTTCCTGCCATGGTTGTCTTGTCTGCTTTCCATCCAGAATTTTGGATTAAATATTCATTCACCATTAAAATATTAATGCAGCCCCACTGTTTCTGTAACAAATATTAATTTCTTATGGTATTTCCAGGCAATGCATAAGTTATACATTTCATATCCCTCAGGAAACTGCTCGTTTTCTGGCCCCTTTTGTGCATGGTTCTGTCTATTCCTCTGGGGTACAGGGGTCTGGTAGGAGCAGGAGGGCAGAGGCAATTGATCTGTAAACCAAGCACTTGCCCACTCACTGCTTTCCTTCCTTCTTGTGGCTGTGTTGTTTGTAGTCTAGGGAATGTTCTAACCAGTAACTCAGGAAGCCAGGAGACAAAGCAAAGGAAGATCACCATGCTTAGAACTCATGGTGTAAATCAAACTTCTAGAAATCCCTGAGGATCAGGATTTTCAGGATGGACCGTTTCATCCTTTTTCATCATTCCAACCTCACTCACTTCTCCTCTCTTCAGACATGGGTCCATCCCCTCCCCGCCAGCTTTTCACTATATTCTGATTACAAGGACACTGTATTCACATTTTGGGGTGAGGGGAGGAATTCATACCGAGAAAGGGCACTACTTACAGTCTCAAAAACCTTTCTTTGCAAATATGGTGCTCAGAATTATCTTGGTGGTGCTTACTGGAATGTAGAGTGCATGGCCCACTACCGTCCCACTAAATCAGAATCTGGACTGAGATGTGTGTTTAGGACTTAGGAAATTACAACACATTCCAAAGCCTGAGCAGCTTCAGTTTAAGTACTGGGTTAACTAGGCTTTGATTTCAGACAGACTTGTATTTGAATTTTGGCTCCACTCCCTAGTCATTCTAGGATTCTGGGCAAGTTGCCTTTGTAGTTTCCCTATCAGTAGAAATGGAGATGATAATACTTAACCTCAGTCAAGGTGCTATACAAATTCACCTCCATAAGTTTCCTCCTGCCCCTTTGGTTTTTAAATGGTTATTGTTGTGTTAAAGCTGTTTAAAATAATGAAATGCTTCCAAATACAATTTTTGATAATTGAAAGAGATATTGTGGATAGAACCCTTAGCATTGTGCATGGCACACAGTGAGTGTTCAATAACTAATATCTATTGGTTGTATTGATAGTATCAAAATCATAAGTGAATTAAGTTGGCCAAATCCAGACTGTACACAGGAAAAGGATACCAGCTAAGCCTGTTTCACTCTTTCTCCATCAGGGCAGAGGTATCCCCAGGATCAGAAGAAATTACAAGTAGCCATAAAAAAATTTCAAAGGTAGAAATGAAGTTCATGGCAGCCTAACAGGAGGTCTGCAACATGTCCTCATATAAGGCTTTTGGTTTTCATAGTTAATTCGTACTGGGAAACAGAGAGAGTTTTTTTTGTTTTTTTTTTTTTCTTTCTGGCAGGCCTCGAAGGGGGCCCAATTTACTGGGCAGTTAGTTGTGACTATCCTGGGTCCTAATATGCTGCTCCTCACCCAGCCCTCCCCACCGGCCCATCTCAGAAGCAGAGCTCATCGGGCTTTGTTGCTCCATCCCAACACCACCAGGCTTCATCTAGGGCTTTTGAGGGAGAAGTCTTAGAATGAAAGAATTCTAGGACTTTAGCATCAAATATACCTGGGCAGAAATCTTGACTCTATACTTGACTAGCTGATTAGAACTGGACAAGTCTTTTAACCTCTCAAATCCTTAGTTTTTGCCCACTAAAAATGGGGGTCATAGTCTCATGTTATAAAGTTTAAGAGAAAAGACATATGGAAACAAAACAAACAAGAGAAGATAGATGCAAAACATTGTGCTAATAGTCATACTTTCGTCCTACAATTATTTTTAATTCTTTTCCTCTGGTCTGTACTTTAAAGATTTTTATCTTCCTTTCAAAACTTGCCAATAACTGCTATAATTCATCCTTTACTCTTCATATTGTTTCTTGCCCCCCTCTGCCCACACCCCCTTAACTTATCTACTTCTCTGGGTGGAGAGAGCGCACTTCAAGCAGGGAGAGCACAAAGTTAAATATTCCCCTGGGGGTCAGAGCTGCACCGAACAAAACTTCATCATCACTCATATGTCTGCTTTCTTCAAAAGTTGCAGTCATCAACAACCCCCTCCCTTTCCAAATCAGTAGCTGTTTAGAAGACTGAATTGTTATTAAGTGCAGTTGGTGTCCTAATATGCTGTGACTACAAAATCACATCGTTCCACCCTCGGGTGTGTGGATAGAAACGGAATGTTTGGAGCAAGGGAAAGACTGGTTCTGTCCTCGTTCTTGCCAGTCATCTCACAGCTGGAATGGACTGTCCAGTTCCGGGTATCCCACTTTGATCCCAATACAGACCAACTGCAGTATATTAAAGAGAGAACCATCTTGAGAGTAAGGAGATAAGAGCAGGTGAAAGGAAATCTTGGACCATGAAACATTGGATAAGATGATGATGGATGGACTAAGATACAATTACTGGCTTCAAAAATTAAAGGGAAAAGTGGGATTTAGCATACTCTGTGGAACTGCAAATGGGTGAAATTAGAGTCAGTGAGTAAGTTTCACAGGGCTATATGGGTTGAATATATAAGAAACAATTTTCTAACAACAGGGCTGTCCTAAAATGGAATTAGCTATCCCACTGAGTAGTAAGCTCCCATTTCTGCAGCAGATCTTCTAGCAAATAATGGAGGGAGGGAGGTTATCCATATCAATCTTTTAGTGTAGGCGATACTTAAAAATCTTTTAAAAATGCCTGAAATTCTAGGAATAAATCACAGAGATATACCATACAATGAGGACATTTCTCAAAGTGTGTTCCTCAGAACAGACCTGTTTTAATGGAAGGGTCCCACAATCAAATAACTTTGAGAAATATTAATTAGTTTGGTTAAATATCTTCCTGGAGGACTTATTTAGTTAATGAATATTGTAAATCTCCAAAAATGTACAGACTTTATAAAATGTTTCCCAAAGTCATTTGGTCATAGAATCCTTTGATTTATTGTTCAGTGTTTCCTAGTGGAACACCTCACACTACCCATTTTCGGCAAACCCTGAATACAATGAAGTGGGCTTTGGAGCATGACAGAAAAATGTTCAAATCCTGGCTCTGCCATTTGCTGACTATGTATCTTTGGACAAGTTACTTTCATTCCTGGGTCTACCTCATGTGTAATATCCACAAGGTTTGAAAGATACAGAGCCTAATACTTGCCATCATCATCATCAACATCATCGTCAATATTCTCGACAGGATCTGGTGGGGTTCTGCTTCTAAAATAGTATTCAGTTATTTGAGAATTAATATACAAAGTGTTCATGACATTAGCCTTTTAGAGGTGAATTTGGCAGTAGATTTAATTTGAACATATGTATATGGCCCGACTCTTCCAAACCTCTTCAAGGAAGCTACCTTCAATATGCACAAATAAACCAGTACACTGGAGCATTCTGTGTAACAATCCGAAGACTACAAATGACCTGAGTGTCTATCCCTGAAGGACTTGTTATCAAAATGAAACAGAATAAAACAAAACAAAACTTTCTACTGTGCAATTTGATGTGGTCGTTAAAAAGAATGATAGGTCAGTTGACATGAAAAGACTCTTCATGGCTGATTCTAGTGCCTGTAGCATAGTCCTTAGATCATTGCAGGTGATCACAAGATATTTTTGAAATACAATGAGTTGACGTCCTAGCATATGTCTGAGTAAAAAAGAGTAAGTTGCAAAAACAATAGCATATATATTTTTATGGTTGTGTAAATATATCATATGCCTATATGGATGTGCAGACATGTTTATACACACACACACACACACACACACAAAATAATAAAGCATACAGATATATACGATTATCAGTAGCTGAGGATCCTTGACACTGGAAGCCTTACTTAACCTTAGCCCAAAATTACTCTTAATATTTAAAAGACTTCCTGTGACATCTGTAGGTTTTAGGACTTTCCCCCTTATGTTCTTCCCCATATCCATGTTTCCATGCAGCTTCCATTACAGCTCATTTGAAAGTGGATGCCAAACTGAATCCTCTTAGCTGCATCTCTAAGAATTATCTCACATCCAAGTCTTAAATTTGTTGACACTGCTGAAAGTTTGTAGAGTTATTCTTAAGCCTCTAAGGTGGCATCCAAACAGATTTGGCCTCCTGACATCTTGCTGGCTTCCTTCCTCTTCATCCTGCCCTCTCCTCTCCCTTTCTCTACCTCCAAAGTAACAATGTAACTCTTGTGTTTATTCCCTCAAAAACCCTTCTTACCATAACTAGGGCTCTTGTTTTCTTGCTTAGGAGCTCATTTTCTAACTGAAATTCATATTCACAAACAAATGCCCTTCATACAATGAATTCCATTGGATGCATTCCATTGGATGCAATTCCATTGGGTGCAAGAGTCCCGATCTTCAGAGTATGAGCTTGCAGAGATTGGGGTATATAGTTGGGTAAGTAATTTCACATTTTCGTGACTATATCTATTACTTCAATTTTCTTATAGAGTATGTTTTATGTTTGTAATCAAATAAAGAAAGGAGATACACAATCTCAGTTCACTATTTCCACCGTCTGAATAGAATGACATGAGACAAGTGAGAAACTGAAACCACATGGTGATAAGATACAATAGAATAGAGCAGAGACCAACCTAAATGGGGACCTGACTCTGCTCCAACTCCAAGGGTTGGAGAAGGGGAGTTCGAATTTTCTTGGGAGATCTAGCACAGACATATAAGCAGCCCAAAGCCGGCACTTCTGTATTAAGCAGATGGAGTGCTCTGAGAGCAAAAGCCCTTCAACTTAGTCATGAGAAAAGTATGTTGTTCCAATGAAGTCCCGGCTAATACTGTGGTTCTACACCTGTAAGTGAGAGCTCTGCTGAGAAGCTTGTCAGCAACTCTCCATTATGCTAAGTAGCTGTGGAAGCACCAGATACCTGGCTGCTGAGATAATAACACGGATGGCATTTCAACATTTAGGGCTGTGACTAATCTTTGTTTCCTTCTCTTTTCTCATGCTTGAAACTGAATACTTCTCTTTCTTTGCGGGAGTTGATTTTCCATAGCAAATGTTACTAATTGATAGCCCTGAGGATGTGAAGTGTTCATTTTTCTTGGCGGCCCAATACGTCCATAGGGATGCAATTTTGCTTTATGTCTTGCTCTGGCCTTGCAGGTTCATGGGTCAGTGAGAAAGGAAGAAAAATCAGAACAAAGACAATACTAGACATGATAACAATGGCAGCTAAAATTTGAGTGCTAGGTGCTAAGGTCAGCACCAAAGTATTTCACATGCAAGATCTGATTCAATCTTTTCCAACAGTCTATAAGATGTGCCATCTTTTGTGCTCATTGTCCAGATGAAGAAACTGAGGCTCAAGAAGATGAATCTGCCCAAGGTGGGTGATACAACTGGATTGTCTCATCCAAAGTCCCAAGGAAAGCTCTTTACTAAGTGACCGAAAACCATGAAATGTCTTAACCTGAAGGATGCCTGGGAGGAGTCCGACCTCCTTATTTTACAGATGGTAAGCTGACAGAATGATAACTGGAAGAGTGACATCACAGGTGTGAGCTAGCCGTGATGGGGCCAAGAACTTCTAACTAGTACATCTCTGCTGCTCTAGTGTATAACAACTGGTCCCAAAAGAGGGAATCCTCAAGAATCTTACTACCTCACTTAGCCCCACCAATATCCACACATATCAACCCCCAGCATCTACAATGAGTTTCTCAAAAGACAACTTGTATCAGGACAGCCCTCCACCTTCTAGGAAGAACCATCATTTGTTCCCCCAATAAGATTGCTCAAGTGGGTCAGATAGGAAGCGTGCTGGCTTGGTGGCATCTGATTTGAGAATGGGAACAGATTGCTGGCATATTCTGAAAAGCCCATTAAATTTCACTGAATTATTCAGTCCCTTCCTTGCTCCTTCATAGAGTGATGATCTGTCTTCTATGGTTCCATTCAGTTCTTTTCCAATTCTCTAATCGCAAGTGGAAAGTCATGCTTTACAAGTGCTCCTGCATAGCTGAGTGTGGAAGGAAATGCCTTGATCAGATAAGCTTTGGTCCCCTCTTTTCTTATGCCAGCACAGCTATTGGGGTACACAGGTGGCTGGGTTGGGGTGAAAGCACCAGTGCCAGGGAACATGAATCAGAGTTCCTTCCTGGGTTGGTTTTTTAACTCCTTTATTGAGGTATGATTTACAGTTTTCCTATCACTAACTTCACAAACTTGGGCATGCCACTTTGGCCCTCTGAGTCCAAGGTCTTCACCGCCAGCTTTCCAAAGGAGTTACAACTTTAACTTGTGTGGGTGTTGAGATGGCTAAGTAGAAAGAAAGAAATGCAAACGTGCTTGTAAACAGAGAAGCACAAAATGAATCCAGCAAAGATGTTGATTCACTTCTTATTAGAACACTGCAGAGGATAAAACACTGGAGGGAAGAATCTTCTGATTTGTCTGATTTGTCTTTAACTTTTGTGGACTCTTAATACATCTCAGAACGTAAGAAAGCTATAAGACATGTAAAATTAACTTTAAAGAATTTTAAATCATTAAGTTTTGAACCAACTGTTCTTCTTAACTTCATAGTCCATGCTCCTATGTTTACTATTCAGAAATGGGTCCCATGCGAGTCTAGACATGAAGATCTCATTGTTTCATTTACCTAGATTTTTTTTGGATACCAATTACTTTCCAAGGTTACCATTCTAGCTCATGTGTACCTCTGCATAAGGAAAAAAAAAAAGATACTTAAGGGGCCCAAATATGTCATAAATGTTTCATATTACCACTTTGAGCTAGGAGGGTCATCCTAGAACTGGGTACATAAAACAAAAAGGGTTTAGATCTCTGGTTGACAAATAAGGAATGAATAATAGAGACATAAAAGTGATGACAATCTAATAGGGGAGGGTTAGGCAACTGTGACTAATATGACTCATTCTTACCCTGTTTATATTTGTTAACAACAACAATAACAGTAACCCTGTGAAGTGGCTTCTATGTGTCAGAGCTTTAGTTCCACCATCTCATTTAAATGTTCTAAGAAACCTGAGTTGTGAAGGTTAATACTTCTAGGGGATGAAGAAACTGAAAATAAACTGTATATAAAATTTACTCAAGATCTCAAAACAAGGAAGGGATAGAAACTTGACTAGAAACCAGGATGGCTTAAATAAAAGCACTCTCCTATACAACACAACGATGTTTTCCTTGAGATGGACAGACACATGCCTTCTGTTTTGGAATTATGCTTGGCCTATGGCTGATGCCCATTAGATGTTCCTTGATCATACTCAGTTAGCATAGCTGGACAACAGACCAGAAAGCTAGAGAAATGTATGAAACTTCAGAGTAGATCAGGTTGATTAAGAGGGATTGAGCCATTGCTGGCCTATAAATCATAAATCCTGAGTTTTCTTCCTGCCTTGAACATCACTGTATTGTGTGACCTTGAGCAAGCTACTAACCCTCTCTGTGCCTTGGTGGTGATGTCTGTGAATGGGAACTACTGTACCTGTATCACGTATCTATCAGGATGGTTCCAGAAATTCAATGAGATGTCAGGACAGGTATTTAGCACTACAAAGACCTTGCTATTACTATTGCTCTCCATGACTAAGCATAAAGGTTTATGGATCTCTCTCTGAAAAATAACTTGTAATAAACTCACATAAGCAAAGGCCTGGGAGGACTGTGGGCAAAGACATGAACAGAGGGGAGTGGGAGGTGTGTGGGTGAGCAAGATGAGTAATACGGGCACTGCGGGGCTTGAGAAGTATTACAGGAGTTCATGGGAGGCTGAATTCAACCCAGGATAACAAGTCTGTGGGGTGAACTGGAGGTGAGACAGGTGAGCCCCAGAAGTGGGTATTGGGAGAAGTCAGAGTTGGGAATGACTGACTCACTGTCTCACTCTGGATCCATCTCCTGGAACCACAAAGCAGGTGTTAATCTGGCAGAATAGCCAGGGGCAGAAGAAAAATAAGTTCATTTAATGGGTTGTTTACTGGGCACCTACTATGTGCATGAAAATGGGAAGACAGTTAAGAGTTGCAATTATAAAGAGAATAGTTAGGACAACGAGATGTATTGACAATTGATTAAAACAGTCTGGGATAAATTCAGCATTTAATGAACATCGGTGACGATGTTGTGTTCATTCGGTGCTCAGAAAATGGGGAATGTATAGATGTATAACATATACACCCTGCCTTTAAGAAGTCTGCAATAGGTGGGGCCAGAACTAAAGCAGGCTAGGAAAGACTTGAGAGCAGAAGAAAGAAAGTGGAACTGTGTTAGACTGATTGCAAAAATGGTCCTGAAGTCCTACAACTTCCTCTCCCCACAGCTTTTGTGATGCTCCTTGACAGTTTCCCCCATCAAGAGGTGGAGTCTATTTCGCCAACCCATACATTTAGGACAGCCTGGGGACTGTGCCAATAGAATGTGGCAAAAGAGACCTTGTGCCAATTTTGACCTTAGGCCCAAGAGGCCTTGAGCATGCAGAGTTTCTCTCTTGGAGCCTTGTTGGCTTCCATGAAGGCAAGCCCACCCTAGCTCGTTGGATGCTAAAAGACACATAGTCAAGTCACCTTTCTGCCCAAGCCCACAGTTAGCAAACTGCCAAACAATCAGCGAAGCTGTTCTAGACTAGACAGCCCCAGCTGACCCACCAGTAGGCTACTAACACAAATGTGAACACACCTGAGAATATGTAAGTCTGGCCACATCAGAACTTCGTAGTATATCTAAAGATTTGTGAGCCGTGACATGCTGATTATGCTTTGAGTCATTAAGTTTTGGGGTGGTAAGGTATGCAAATACAAGAAGCCACATTCATGTACTACCTACCATCTTCTCCTGTAACTGTCACAACTGGTCTGTGAGGTTTTGCGTCACTTCCTTTATAGATGAGAAAAGGAAGATTGAGTGAGGTAAGAAGTAACTCACCCAAAGACACATGGCTAGAATTGGTAGAGACAGGATTTGACAAAGTCTGTCAGACTCCAAATCCTGTATACATCTTACTTGGTCGTATTACCTTAAGTAAGATGAAGGAGTTGGCTTATGGGTTGATCAGGGTGGCTGCCTTTGAGAGAAGAATTGACAGTAGGAGAGACAGGAGGAAAGTTCACTCCCCACGCAAGGGTGGGGCTCTTGAAAGGTAGGCACCAAAGTCTGAGCAAGAGAACACCAGGAGTGAAACCACAAAGGTCAAACAGGATGATTCTTGTCTAACCTCCTTAAACCAAGAAAGAAAGGAAAAGTTGATCACCAACCAGAAACATGTCAGGAGACAGGAAGGATTTCAGGAAGAATGATACAGGTGAGGGCCCCAGACATGGTGAATCAATAGTCCATCCAAAATAAACAAACAAACAAACAAACAAACAAATTGACCTTAGATTGGAAAGAGGGGAAATGGTGAAAAGTTAGAATATCATAGTGAAACTTAGGCTAACACAAAATTTCCAGTAATCCTCATCCCACCTTCCAAAGAGAAAGAAATTTGAAAGAGAAGTCTGAAAAGAGAATTTCAATGATTGGAACACAGGAAAACCTGTGTCTTAAAGAATACTCTGAAATACTTCATCACGTCTTTCATTACCCCTTCTGATCAAGACCCTTTCTCTTGCTTTATAAGTAGAGAAATTCCTTAAGATTATCTCCTTAGGATGAATGTAACTTATGCTCACTAAATAATTCTGATCACATGATAGGATGAGCCTTCTGGGCACACGGTAAGATCATACTTCCAATCTCTCTTATGCTCAAGTGGAACAGGAGAATAGTCCTAGCCAGTGAGCTATAAAGATAAATAATAGGTATCTCTACCATGCCAGGACATTTAGTAGATGGACTTGGAACTCACCAGAGCTCTCTTTTCCTGCTCTTTCCCTCCCTCTCATGCAGAGACCAACACCATTAAAGATGGTGGCTGTACTATCAATCTAGCTCCCTGAGTGACAACATTTAGTAAGTTCACCCTGCCAACTGATGAGGGATAAGCAATTAAAAAAAAACAAACAGACAAACAAAAAACCAAAAAACCCTTTGTTATTATAAACCACTGAGAGAAGCAGGTTAATCGTTACTGCAGCAAAATCCAGTTGTTTTGATTAATGGAGCCCTCTTCTCTTTGCTAGACTAGATCATAATTTCTCAGACTGTGTGGTCTGGAACACTAGTTCTGAGAGTTTGTTAAAAGGATTCTATGGTGAACAAACTCTGGAAAACACTACCTAATCTATCCTTATCTTTAAAAAGCTCAACAAAGACTTTGGAGCAAGTTGAAATTTACTACTCTAGACCCTACCCTTGGCAAACCCATCTATTTTTAAGATCTCAAATGCCACAGAAAAGCAGCTTACTTCTAAATGTATAACTCCTACATCCTAGAGATGCTCACATAGAATGGCATTTCATATTCAATATGGCAGATCACCAATTCATGACTTTCCTATAACTCAATCTGTTCCTTTTGTTTACCATGATTCTTCTTAGATATTAAGTCACCTTCTATTTTTTTTGTATGTGTACACATTTAAAAGCTCTCTGAAGTCATGGGATTTATCTAATTCATCACTATCTACACCTACATGAAGCACAAAGACTGGCACAGAGCAGATGCTAATAATGTTTGTTAAATGACTGGCACCTTAGAAACTTGAAGGTGTTTATATGTGTTTTGAAACATGACACTAATACAAAAATATAGGCTTTGGAGCCCAAGAAAGTCAGGGATGAATTTAAGCTCCCCCATTCATATCTTGCAAATTTATATTTAATTTACCTGAGTTTAAAAATTATCTATAAAATGAAGAATATTTTACCACACACTGTTGCAATGAATATTACATAAAGTGCATTTTATAGCCTCAGCAAGCATGAAAAAGATGCTAAGAATTTTTTGAGCTCTTTTATCTTTCCTCCTGAACAAGTCACATTATTGCCAACATTTAAGTCTTCTTGATAAAATTTGAGTTGTTAATTCTCTGGGAAGACCCTGTAAGCTCTACAGAGGTGGTCCTCAACCTATCTTAATTACAATTCCATTTCCTAAATGATTTCTGGCTCTATCCACATCTTTCTATCTCCCTACTGTATCTACCTTCTTTCTAGCCACCATCGTCCATCACTCACCTAGATCACTATGGCCATTCCCTAACTATTCTTTAGCCTTTAGTCTTCTTAGTAACTCCACATTGCTCACAGAGTGGTCTTTCAAAATGAAAGCTATCACTCTCCTCCTCAAAACCTTGACTAGCACTCCAATAATCTTACAATAATAGACCAGGCTCCCTCCCTGGCTGGACTCACTAGAAAGGTCCTTCAGATTTGTGCCCATTCCACCATTTTAGCCTCACATCCTACCAGTGTCTCCTTTAAATCCAATACTTCAACTACACTGAACTGTTTCTGGTTAGGCAAACAGCTTCTTCTCACTCTCCTAACCATACTTTTCCCAATGTGAGTCTCTGCCTAGGGCAATATATCATAGCCCCTCAGCTGGCTCAGTCTAATTCACCATTTGAGATTCAGTGGATATATTAACCTGTCAAGGAAACCTTCCCTGGCCTTAGGCTCAGGGCCAGAGCCATTTACTCTTCCCAATTACCTGTAAGGTAGGTATCATTTTAATCAAATTTCACAGATAAAAGGGCAAAGGCTCAGAGAGGTTGAGTTACTTTCCAAAGTTTCCACAGTAAAGAAGCAGGGAAGCCAGAACAAAAATGTCAGTAGCATGACTCCAGAGCCGTATTCTACTGTTTATTTCATTATACTATCTCCTCAAAAATGAACTTGTACTGAGGGTTGCCAGGGGGTAGGGGGTAGGGAGAAGGTGGTTGGGTTATGGACATTGGGGAAGGTATGTGCTATGGTGAGTGCTGTAAAGTGTGTAACCTGGTGATTCACATACCTGTACCCCTGGGGCTAAAAATTCACTATATATTAATAAAAAAAATTTAAAAAATGAACTTTTACTAAGTATCTCCTTCATGTCTATCACTGAACTAGATACTTTATGGCAATTTTACATTTAGCCCCTCCCAAATCGCCCCAGGGGGTAGACATGTTTATTCATGGTAAAATTCATTTTCAGAGAGAAGAATCAACTTGTTAAGGTTCCCCAGTGGTGGAGACTTCTCTGCTTTCTCTACCTGGGCTACTTCTTCCAGAACCCCCTATTCTTTCTCTTCCTCCTACTGATCTGGCAGGAAGTTTTACTAATCTTTCTCTTATGGCCACTCCAAATGATTTTCAAAACTCAAAAAATTACGCCTTTTTGGAAGCTCATCTTACTATTCACTCACTTAACAAGCACTTATTGAGAATCTACAACATACAGGCTCTGTTTAGGTATGATGTAGGGCCATGGGCGAAACAAAATCCCTGTCCTCATGCAGCTCACATTCTATAGGGAGAGAGACAAGAAGTAAATGCACCAAAAAAAAAAAAAAAAAAAAAGAAGTAAATGCACCAAGACATCACACAAGTAAAGTAAGATGAGGTGAGGGCTAGAGAGAAAAATAAAGCAGGACAAAGTGATGGGGAGTGATGGCAGATGACCTTAGAATAGAATGGTTCAGGAAGTCCTGTGAAGGACCTGACAAAAGAAATCCTGAGACAAAGGGCTTCCTTTTCTCTCAGCTCCCCAGTGTCTTTTAGCACCACGCCCACATACATGTGCAAGCCACCTTCATACTTATACACACACACATATGTGCATCTCTCTCTCTTTCTCACACACACACACACACACACACACACGCATGCACATCCTACCTTCCTCCTCTAGCCCTATCAGGCTTGGGTGCTTTTGTATTCACAACATGAGTCTACCAGTTCTCCACTCAACCGTTCTCTCACAAAGTTGTTTTACAAGATCAGTGTTGGTAAGCACTACCCAAAAAACTCATTAAGATGCAGATCACTGGCTTGTTCATTTTAGCCATTCTGACTGGTGTGAGGTGGTATCTCAAATGAACAAGTCAGGAAATGACAGATGCTGGCGAGGATGTGGAGAAAGGGGAACCCTCCTACACTGCTGGTGGGAATGCAAGCTGGTGCAACCACTCTGGAAAACAGCATGGAGGTTCCTCAAAAAATTGAAAATAGAGATATCTTATGACCCAGCAATTGCACTACTGGGTATTTACCCTAAAGATACAAACGTAGTGATCCAAAGGGGCACGTGTACCCGAATGTTTATAGCAGCAATGTCCACAATAGCCAAGTTATGGAAAGAACCTAGATGTCCATCAACAGATGAATGGATAAAGAAGAAGTGGTATATATATACAATGGAATACTATGCAGCCATCAAAAGAAATGAAATCTTACCATTTGCGACGACATGGATGGAACTAGAGCGTATTATGCTTAGTGAAATAAGTCAACTGGAGAAAGACAACTATCACATGATCTCCCTGATATGAGGAAGTGGAGATGCAATGGGGGTGGGAGTTAAGGTGGTAGGAAAAGTAAAAATGAAACAAGATGGGATCGGGAGGGAGACAAACCAAAAGAGACTCTTAATGTCATAAAACAAACTGAGGGGGGTGGGGAGGAGAGGGGTTGGGAGAGGGTGGTGGGGTTACATTATATGTTTAAATAAAGCTTAAATAAAAAAAAAAGAAAAGAAAAGATGCAGATCACTGGGACACAACGCAGGATACCCCAAATCAGCAGGACTGTGGTGGGACCCAGGAATTGCCCTGTTAAGATGACTGATGCAGTGTCAGGAGGCCTGTTTCTCACAGTTCTGACACCTCAGAAAGAAAGAATCCTCTTCCAGAGCAGTGGCATGGGTCAAATGACTTTCAAGTCAGTAAGACGTAGATACACTCTTATTCAGGTTCCATAAGCCTTGCTTATCTGATCTGTAAAATGGGAAAATGACACCCTCTTCATTGGGTTGATGAAAAGATTAAATGAGATATACACGAAGCATGTGATATTAAGCCTTGGGGGGACCCAAGTGCTAATTAGTCCCTCTTCGTCTCCCTCATAGCATTGTCTAATGGATTCCACTCCTACCCCTCCAGGGACCCTAAAGCTCAGGAGCCCCTAATATTCTCTTTGCAGTTTGAAAATCACTGAGAAGAGTGAGAGTCAAGAGAGAATGGCTTGCCCCAGTTATGCAGAAGTCTAGTTTCTGAACCAGAATAAGAACTGAGGTCACTTAACACCCAGGTATTCTTTTCGTTACTTAGTCATCTCTATTCTCCGTTTCGGAGTTATGCTTCCCTGATTTCACAAGGAAAATGGGGTCCAGAGGCTGTTCTATTTAGAGCTTCACAGTGGACTGAATATAGGTTAGGTCTCTTCAATCACACTGCCTGGGTCAAACCTCTGTCTCCATCATCTAGTTATCTAGTGGCTGGGTGGCCTGGGGCCAATATATACTGTTATATACATTTACATTTTTATCATAGGTTTATTTTATATATAATTTTTGTCATACATATGTATTTATGGAGATGTTAACTTGAGCAGTATAGTTCAGAAATTGTATAGCAGTATAGCCTAGAAGATTGTTATACATCTTGGGGGATGTTAAGCAGGATAGCCTAGAAATTTTCACCACAAACACCAAATTTCAATTCCCCTTTCATGAGTTCTGTGACTTTGGACAAGCAGTCCAAACTTCTTGAGCCTCAGTTTCCTCCATATCTAAAATGAGGACCATGATAGATATCTGCTTCTTAGTGTGTGTGTGTGTGTGTGTGTGTGTGTGTGTGTGTGTGTGTTAGACCAGTTAGGTTTAACTTATAGCACGATACCTGGCATATAGGTTTTGCATAAGAGTTGATATCCCCATGCCATATATCTCTATCAGAGTTTGACAGAATGTTAGATCATCTAAACTAATTCTTTGCCAGTGCAAGAGTTACCTGAACAACAGCCCTGGTAAGAAGTTGATTGTTTAAGGACACCTGGTGGCTCAGTTAGTTAAGCCTCTGCCTTTGGCTCAGGTCATGATCTCAGGGTCCTGGGATGGAGCCTTGCATCAGACTCTCTGCTCCATGGGGACTATGTTTCTCCCTCTCCCTCTGTGCACATACACTCTCTCTCTCTCTCAAATAAACAAATAAAATCCTTTAAATTTTAAAAAACAAATTGATTGTTTATTTAATAAGTGCCAGAAGCAGCAAAGTCAATACCTTGCTAGGTAGTAACTGGTAGCATATTTTTTTTTCCTAGATAGAAATGCAAACCTCTGCTTAAGAAGAAAAAAAAATAGTTTTATGCCCCAGGGTCTCTATCATTTTGGCTGGGCAATGCTTTCTTACATAGTGTCTGTTTTCTATTTGATGGTACCTACTTCGGGATCCTGTTGGCTGTAGGAAAATTAGTAATAGTGTACAGATTTTCTCCTCTCCTTTTTCTCTTTTTCTCCCATTCCTCCTTTTTCTTCTTCTTGGGTTTGGAGTGTTAAGAATTTACTTAGGGTTTAATGAAACACAGACTTCAAAGTAACAGAAGCAGTTGGCCAGTTTTCCTGTGGGACATTGAATTCACCAACTTTTCCAGTTTTTTTTGGTACAAGTGAAGAAGCTGATGGGATGCTTGACTTGTCAAGCCACATAGATATGCCATACAGGCAATATTTAGAACCCAAATCTCCATGAAATGAAGCATAGACACTGCAGTTCATACTGAAATTTAGAGAGTTAAATATGTATGATTCTCCTTTTCTTAACAATTCTACCTTATCAGTATTTATATTCCTGGTTTACTCAGTGAAGGAAGCTGAATATAATAGTGTCCTCGGAGGTATAAGGGATTTAGAGGCAAAGAGAACTCAGTTCAATTCCTACACTCTTACTTATTTCATGGCTGGGTAATTTTGGGGAAATTCCTGAAGCTCTTTGAGCTTTATGTTTCTTAATTTTTCAATAGAAGCATGGCTGTCTACTTCACAGGGTCATCATGAGCAGTCAGTACGTAAGATCCGTAAAGTGCATGGCATTGTGCTGGCCCAGAATAAGTACTCCAAGGATGTTAGTTTCCTGCTTTTTTGCCTTCTGACTTTCAGAAAATCTTAGAAATGTCTTTTTCTTTTTCTCATGTCCCAAACTAATGGAATTGGAAGAAGTAAGGTAAATGAGCTTCTACAGCAATATCATAAGTAAAGGCTTACTAGAAAAACAAGCACAAAAATAAATAAAAACTTTTTCAGAAAGGAGATTGGATGTGGGAAGATGGAAGGATTTTTGAAGGGGGCGATGGAGGGGAGAAAACCAGAATAGGGGAACACAAAGATATGAAGATGAGGTGGTTTAAGCCATCTATGGGGACTGGCTGGCAGCTAGACGAGCTGGGTTTGAAAGTGGGTATAGGATAACTGAGGCTGAAAAGCTAGATTTGGGGTTGGGTGGAGGCACTAATGTGACCCCGAAAAGGGATGACTAAGCTGTCAGTGGGTAATGACATGTCTGTATCTAAACATAAAACATTAAAAAAAAATCAAAATAGGTGTTTGATGACTCACACCTAGGGAGAGATTCCTCAAACACTGGTGAGAACAAAAACACCAAGGAAGGAAGAATATTTTGGGGAAGATTAATTATGTTTGAATCACTTTTAAAACAATTTTTTATTGCTATAAAACAGCCTCACAATTCAGCGTTCTTCTGGCAAACAGCATCTCCACCAGGAAACACCCATGGATTTCTGTGCCTCACACTGAGTTCCATCTGTTGCCATGTTACTCAATGGCAAATGACACCCATATTTTCCTTTGTGAAAAATACATTTATTTGGGGGGCTGTAAAAAGCAGATTTCTTTTGGTTTATTTGATTTCATTAAGGGACAGTCATGGTTAACTCTAAATATTTGAAATCCATTGATTCATTCAAACACTGCTACAGTATTTTCATTGAAAAGAGATGCAGAGAGAAAAGATGTCCCTCTTTTGAATAGGTGGCAAACCTCTTACAACAGAGCAGATCATGTGTCTGCAGAGGAAGGCAACATGGGGGTTAGGTGTCAACAATTTTCTGTTCTTCTGTGCTCTTAGTGGGAGTCTGGTTGTGTGACCTTTGAGAAGCTAGACTGTGCACGTGTTCAGAAGGGCACAGATTACGGAGACATGCTGGCTCCAGTTAAATCTCCAACTTGAGAACTTACCAGGTACACAAACTGGGGGTCTGCTCTGACCATCAGTGTCTTCATCTGAAATATTTTAATAGTATTGACCACCTGTGTTACCAGGTATGAGGAACTTTGGACAAAACACTTCCTTAGCTATCGAGTCCACAGACAAAGCTCATACAAGACTAGTTTTCTTTTGCTCCTAATTTTTCTGGATTTTTTTAAACTGAAGAATGAAGGTAGTAGTTCCTTGCCAGTTCTAGAGAGTTGTAAAACCCAAATAAATATATATTTTTGCATACAGGGGAGAAGCCTTACAAATTACAATGGTATTCCTATTTGAAAATGTCCTTACTCTGAAATACTGTGGTGTTAAATAAATGAAAAGGAAGAAAAGAACATAACAATTACAGTGTGTTTATTATGTGCCAGGTGCATTTATTAGTTGTATAAGTCAGGGCAAGTAAGACTAGTTGCTGTAATAAGCAATCCCCAAATAATTATTGTATATGCTGTATATACTGTTCTTACCACAGCTGAATGTGGCTTTTCTCCCACAGAATGGCATCCTTCATCTCAAACCTCCTCTAGAAACTCAGATTCTACCACTGAATCTTTTCATATCCGGCTGGTAACTAGGGAAAAATTAGTGAGTGGGAGGTTCTGATATCCCAAGCTGGACCTTTATCACAAATGTCCTATTCTTTTGGCTAGATTTAAGCATCAATGCCTTTACTTACATTTTAATGGGGCTGGAAGACTACTTAATGTTTGCAGAAGAAAAGTGAGACATTTTGCTGAACACATCATTTTTCCTGTGCTATATTATCTCCTTTAATCTTCACAAAATGTTGTAAGAGAGGGCTTATTATGCATACTTTATAAATGAGATAACTGAGACCAAGCGCTCTTAAGTCACTTGCCCAAAGTCACACCGTTCTCAAGAGACAAGCTTGTGTTCCTCATATTAACTTGAATTAACCATACTTTGAATTGGAAGCACAAACAGATGAATTTGGAGAGAGGTCAATTTTGATACTCAGGTTGGGTTGATGGGCTGAGGATCACCCAAAGAAATAAATATTTATAGATGTAAACACTATACTTTCGATGTCTCAGATCCCACAACCCCAAATAAATGCTATAAGAAATCATTTTCTCCAGAAATAAATCTGCAGCAGAATAACAGTGTGTGAGAAATATTGAGCTCTCTTATGTACCCAGAACCAACCTAGAGATAACAGAGTATGTACAGCACACAAATACAGTTCCTGGCCCCCAGGGTCTTGGCTGAGTGGAGAAAATAAGACAAATGCTTAACAAAAATGGTATCATTAGAACAAAGCAATATGGTTACAGAAGGTTATTTCAGCTATTTTTCAAAGATATTGGACCTTGAGGTGAGAATGTCTGGATTTAAAACTCTGTTTACCCACTTATTAGGTGTCTGACTTTGGGTGACTTATTTCTACTCTCTAAGTCCCAGTTTCCTCATCTGTAAAATTGGAATCTTAAGAACAAATTACATAATAGTGTCATGAAAGGATAAGAAGTTTAGGTACATATGGAGATATATAGAGAGATACCTATCTATCTTAGATATATATAGAGATATCTATATATATGTGTGTGTGTGTATATGTATGTATGTGTGTGTGTGTGTGTGTATATGTATATATATATATATATATATATATATATATATATATATATATAAAGAGATCTATCTATCTTCTATCTATAGAGTTTGGGTTAAGACAGATGTCAGGGAAATATTCTCTGTGTTCTTCCCTGCATGTGAAAATACTATATAAATAACAAAAGGGTATTTCCACTTATTCCATAGATGTCTACTATGCCCCACTTGATGTGGTAGGTACAATATGGATTATTCTGTTAATTCTCACAATCCTTTTCCTGGAGAAGTAAAGTCATGTGCCTGACATCACATCAAAATGCTAGAGTTGCAATTAGAATTCTGGTTCTCTGATTCCAGATCCACAAATACCACTCAGCATTGTACTTTGCCGATATAGGTCATCTGGTCCATTATTAGTTGTGCTTTGATTTTTTTTTCTACATCCATATTTAGACATGGAGAGTCTTTCCTTGAATATTTTTGGTGTTAGAGAACTCACAACTTTCTCCAAACATTATAGCATTTATCAGGCAGCTCCCTGGTTAGAAATTTCTGCTGGAGAACTTTCCTTTCATATAACTCTTGTCTACCAGTCATAGTTAGTCCTCTGGGGTTCAGAAAACAAGTCCACTTCTTTTGCCTTGAGGTTGCAACTTGAACATTTAAATACATTTATGATGAGCCTTAAGCTGTTTTTTTCCCCCTCTTTGGCAAACTATGCTCAGTTTCTTCAACCTCTCTATGACATGTAACCCACCATACAGTGAACCCCAGGTAGTTTCCAATTTGTTAATAGCTTTCTAAAAGTGCTGTGGTCAGAAGCAGAGGTGGTTTCCAGTTAGAGCCAGAACACTGAACAATGGACTCTCTCCTGGACTTGGCATTCTCATTCATAAGAGCCTAATCCCATTAGTTTTCTTGGCAGCATTATCCTGCCATTGGGGTATGCTTTCCTTATAGTCATCTTATATCCTTAAGCTGGTGAATTACAAAATGCTGGGTCTATAAGAAACCTCAAAGATAATTTTTGAGAGAGGAGAAACTAAGGTCTAGTCACTTAGTCTAGTGGGTAGAAGAACCATCTATAAATTCTTCCCATCTACCCACCCAACCATCCATTCAACAAATATTTCTTGAGTCCCCACTGCATGTATGTCCCTATGCCGAATGCTGGGTGTACAGTGATATACAGAACAGAAATGCTCCCTGTCCTCATGGAGCTAACAGTCTAGAACAGAAACCAGACTCTAGGCAAGTAATCTCAAGTAAAGCATACTACAGTCTGTAATGAAGACAACACAAGAAAAGGTTAGGGTTTTGTGAAAGAGGATAATAAGTGACCTGATTAATTCAGAGATAAGCACCGTGTACCACTAATTCAAAGCTTTTTTTTAACGGTCCAATACCACTTTTGCCATTGGATTCATTCTGTGCAGTTAAATAAAGATGGCCACACATTCTCTGACATTCCTCCCACCAAGGCATCATGTGATTCCCCTCCCCTGGAATCTGGACTGGTCTGTGAGTGCTTTGACCAATGGGATATGGTGAAAGTAAAACTATACTAGTGCCAAGACTAGCCTTGCAGATGATTGTCAGATGACGCCTTGGTCTCTTGGATCTCTGAGCTGCCATGTAAGAAGTTTAATTACTCTGCAGGAGACATCAGACAGGAAAGACTTGAGATTTCACAAAGAGGGAGAGGAACCTAGCAGAGCCCAGCCTTCAGAATTCCCACCAGCTTGTCCTGCGGATTAGACCAGCCATCCCTTGAACACCATCAAGTGACCCTAAGTGATGCCACAAGGGAAAGGACTTCCCAGCTGAGCCCTGCAAAATTTTTGATCCACAAAATGATGAGAAGTAATAGAAGAGTTGTTTGTTAAGCCTTGGAGGGGGGGTAGATTCACATGCAGGAATATATAACCAGAATATTGTATTTCCCCTGCATTCTTTCCTCTTTGGAAAGTTTAGTTATTTCAGCACCTGGGAATTCACATGGATTTACTCCCAAAATATGCATTTCACACCTACTCCAGAGGTACTGGGGATATAGATACGGAATAAAGAATATAGGACATTATTTTTTTTAAGACTTTATTTATTTATTTATTTATTTATTTATTTGAGAGAGAGAGAGAGAGAGAGAGAGAGAGCGCACATGAGCACCCACGCATGAGCAGGGGGAGAGTTGGAGGGGGAGAGAGAGTATCTATAGCAGACGTCATGCTAGGTGTAGAGCCTGATGCAGGGCTCCATGCCAGGCTTGATCCCATGACCCTTGAGATCACGACCTGAGCTAAAACCAAGAGTCAGATGCTTAACCGAATGAATCACGCAGGCACCCTAAGAAATCCAGGACATTATTAAGAATACAAGTCTTAAGGGCAGACCATGATTCGGATCCTGTCTCTGCCACTTAATCAGCTGACTCATATTAAGAAAATTTCTTAACCTTTCTGAGCCTCCTTTGAATCATCTTTGATGTGCAGATAAAAATGCCTAACTTTGCAAGTTTATTGTGCATAATGAAATAACTGTGAAAATCTTGCTTTAGTTTTCTGGCCTATAATGAGTGCTCAATAATGTGGCTCTGGTTAAATCATCATTTTAAAACATAATCCTTAGCTTTAAGAATTTTACCTACTCGTGAAATTACTGAATAATAGGAGAGACAGAAAGGATCAGTGAGAGCAATGAACACCATTATGGCGGAAAGAATAGGACCCACTGTACTAGGGTGTAATGAAAGATATCCATTCCAGTCTTGGGGAGACTGATGAGAGAAGACTACCCAATGCAGATGGCACAGAACCTTAGACCTGAAGGGTCAGCAGCAGCTATCCAATGGAAGGTGAAAGGCTGGTCAGGGAAACGTGTGCTAAACTCCAAAGGAAGAAAACTCATTGACAAGCTAGTAAACGGCAGGCAGCTTTTCACAGCTAGAGTGAAGTATTCTTGTTGATTCATATTTTGTTGAACTTGACCCAGGGGATCTTCTGGGACTCAACACTAGTCCAGTCCTATCCAATTTCCATCTCAGAAACCTGAGAAGCATTATGAATTGCCCTCCTTTAGATTGTTGTTGGAAATTTAAAGCAAAACTATGTTTGATTCCAATGCCCTGAGAACAACCATTCAAATTTTCCCCTTAGACACAAACACAAATCTCCAGAGGGTGAGGTATTAAAAATACTGTGCAGAAAACACTCACTATAAAAGACATCAAACAAGGAGGTAGAACCCCAAGTACACAAGGTAATAAAACAGTCTGAATTTAAGTATATACACACACATACATAATTACGAATCCCAGAGAGTACATGGGAATGTGTGTGTCTGTGTGTGAGTGTAATTACACATCCTACACTTGATCACAGTGTTTTATATTTGGCATTATAAAAGCAAAAGAATTTTCAAAGGAGAACTTAGAGTCTGAGAATTAAACATAATCTGAATGTATAAAGCCAATAGCAAGTTTTAAACAGATGTCTAGACACAACTGAAGAAAGAAATGGTAAAACAGAAAATACATTTTACAAAATCTCTCAGAATGCAGCACAACAGTTCAAAGACTGAGAAAATATGCAAGCAATGTTGTGAGGCCGGGAGCCTGTATGGTTTGGTTGGATGGAAAGCATGTCTCCATGATGCTCTCCTGACAGGCTTAACTCTGCAGGTGAGCTCTTTGGTAGCCCCCACCAGCTTCATTATGCTGTGGTGTTCTTTACTCAACTAATACCTCCCTACTTTGGCCATTCTTCTTACCTCACACTGCCTTTACTGCTCGCCCAATCCATCCTTCCTGCCAGAATGCAGCAGGCCCACTGGGGAGTCCAAGAAATATTCCAACAGTGCAAGGAATAGTACATGTCCTAAGAGACACACCAGCACATTTCTGGAATATTCTGAATGACACAGAGCTATAAATCTTTAACTTCAAAGTGTCCCCTGTTCTGTCCTTCCACTTGAAAAAATATTTTTTAGCATAGTTATTATTGTCCAAGTTAAAAGTGATCCAAGTAAATTGTTCTGTCTTTTTCAACCTGCCAGGATCCACAGACAACCTTGACCAGTGAATTAAACATTTGGTCATCCTGCAGTTAAAGTTATTCCCGGAGTTGTAATAATTTAAATCATTTTTATAAGAATTTATGAGCACTTAAACCTAGGTACTGTCTGTAGCTGTACTTTATGGGCAGCATAAATGATCGTGGGTCTTTCTTTTCTTTCCCTCTCTGTTCATCTTACATGCGCACGCGCGCACACACACACAAATCATACATCATCACCAAAGATGTCTAGTACATACTAAATTTTCTTTGCCTGATGCTGTAGGTAGGGGATGGATGTTAGAGAGGATGCTGTTGTAGTACAGGATGGATGACAGCCAAAGAGGATTTTGCTATCTCTTGCAGGAGTAAGTAATGTTCAGTTGCATGAAAATCCAAAAACTGGTTTGTTTTTGTTTTATGGACAGTGTGAGTGGTTTTATTATAATTGCCACTTTGCTAAGGTAGAATATCTCTAAGAATCAAACTAGTTGTTAACTGAGGCACTTGGAGGGCTGTTATGGCTGTTATGTTATGTTATGTAATTGTGCCCCCTGCCAATCCATGGGTTGAAGTCCTCACCCCTAGGATCTCAGAATGTGACAGTCTTTAGAGGTAGGTGACATAGGTAACCCAGATCCTGTATGACTGGTGTTCTTAAACAACAAGGTTAGGACACAGAAAACACACTGATACACAACTGTGTCCAGACTAAGCAAGGAGACAACCACCTACAAGCAAGGAGAGAGGCCTCAGGAGAAACGAAACCTGCAGACACTGTGGTCTTGGACTTCTAGCCTCCAGAATCATGAGAATATGCATTTTCTATTGCTCAAGCTGCGCCCTCTGCAGTGCTTTGTTTTGATCATCCTTGCAGACTGACATGGAGGCCAGTGATTTACCTTAGGCTGAGGCTGGGAGTAGGGTGTTCAAGGCAAGTGAAGTCTCACTCTGTTACCACAGGGACCCCACTGGGGCTTGCACAGCCCCCTGAATGGATGCTTTCTTCAGTTTCTAGCTCAGACCCCTTCACTGCCCCATCCAAGTCCCAGCCTTGTCTCCAACAACTATTAAGAGACTGCCTAGCAGCAGCAAACTCCCCCTTCAAACCTGCCAATGCGGGCATTTGCACTGAATTCGAAGTCCCTGGAAACTCCCTGGAGTTTCTCACACAAGGGATCTGTGTTTAGCCTGATGGGTCTTTTCCCATTTGTTCATTTAAAAAATTATACTGAGTATCTATCATGTTCCGAGCATTGTGGTAGCTTCCAAAAGAGAAGAGCAATCAAGAGGCCTTATTTATATTTTTAAAGATTTACCTCTTATTTATTTGAGATTGACAGAGAGAGAGAGAGAGAGCAGGATCAGGAGGCACAGAGGAAGAGGGAGAGAGAATCTCAAGCAGGCTCCATGCTGAGCAGGGAGCTAGATGCCCAGCTGGATCTCAGGACCCTGAGATCATGACCTGAGCCGAAACCAAGAGTCAGACGCTTAGCTGACTGTGCCACCCAGAAGTCCCCAAAAGACCTTATTAAGTACCCACAATGTACCAGCACTATGTCAGGCCACTGCAAGGAATGTACGTCAGTAGATATTTTAAGTACTTTCCCCGGACAGGGTTTGTTCTGAGCTTGTTTAGGTGGGAGGGATGTAGAATGGAGTAAGACGTGAATTCTGTCCTCTACTGGCTCACTATCTTTCTGTGGGAACAGACACATCAACAGTACCTCTAGCACAAGGCTGAGCTTATAATAAAGAGGCAGAAATACTTCATAGGAGCTCAGGGAAGAGAAACAATTTTAACTGACAGGAGGATTTGAGAATCTGTGTGGGTGATGCGGGTTTTCAGTAAAATTTTGATCACTGAAGCAGGGCTTCATAGACGGGAAGGAATGTGTGCTACGGGCACTGAGAGAGCACCTACTGTGTGAAAACACTAGGCACGGAGGAGAGGATTCCTGCCCTTAAGGAGGTGACAGTTTTTCTGGCAGAGGCAGGAAGCAGACCACCCCAAACATGTTCAGAAATGTCTCACACAGAAGACCAGCACTCCTGACCTTGATGTTTGGGCTCATAAGGTTACTGGCCATGGGATCTTTGCCCTCCCCCCCCGCCATAAAATGTAGGGGTTGTGCTAACCCACTCATTTCCAGACTTCCAGATTTCATTGCACTAACATGATTTAAGAAAAGTAAGAGTGGAGTGCAGCATGTTTTTAATTTTGCCAAGTCAAGACATTAAAATGCCCACGACATTCCATTCTCATTTCACTCGTCAGTGGACTGTACCTAGAAGCCACTCTCAAGATCCAAGGCTCTGAGATTCTACCCACTCGGAAGGGCAGTGTAAACATTTTTGAAGATTCTAAAGTTTAAATCACAGCTTGTAAATTGGTGGTCCACAGGCTGAATTTGACCCGTGGTTCTGTTTTGTTTGGACTACAATGTGTTTTAAAAGAATCTGAGTTGAACGCTGACATTGAATAGTGGTGAGATTCATAGAAAAATCCAGATTTCTCCTTGCTGTTTTTTAAAAATGGAGTATCTGGCAATGTTGCACTGCTGGCAATTAGTGGGAACTGCGCTTCTTCCAACGTGTGTCCCCCAGTCCCTCCCAGCACACAGTGTTCCTCTCAGTTACCTGCCTGGTCTCCAAAGCCATCTCATTCGAGATCCCTGATTTAAATCAATGGCAGTGGGATCTGCATACGGGCACTCTGCCTTCATTGATGAAGCTCAGTTCTTTTACCAACACAATGGGTACAATCCGAGGGCCGGCTGAAAGGGTGGGTATGAGTATCTTGGAAAGTATAAGTGCTAGCCCAGGGCAGGGTTATAACAGTTTCTAACTGACAGTGAGTTTGGGTAACTCAGACTCCATCCCATAAGGTTACTGAGTCAGGTGATTGGGACATTGGAACAAACAGGGCACCCTCTGCATTCAGGGGTCTCAGGGTCCATTCAGTGGTACAAGGCCAGTGAGAGATGGGACAGCACAGTAAAAATGGTGCAAGTTCAGGTAGTATTTGCTTCTGAGAAGGTGACAGTGGCAGAAAAGTTGGAAATGGCAAGGGAACAAAGGAGCCATCATCATAAACCTGATTTGGGGTTACGCTTAGTTATTATGAACAGTGATTTTCATTATGGAAAAATTATTTTCTTACCACTGACATCAAACAATATGTAACTATAAGCTCCATTTACCAAAGGCCTGTTCTGTGCCAGGCATAGGTTAGAGCCTTTATTCTACTTCATTCCAAACTTAAATTTATTGAGGCCCAACCATATACCCAAACCTGGAAGTACAAATGATAACCAAGGCAGGCACAGTCCCTGGTCCCCAACGTCCCCAAAATAAAGTTGAGTACAATGGACACTAAACTGTTCTCTACATAAAATTGTATTTGAGGTAAATGGGGAAGGATCAAGTTCATGGTGCTTTTGAGGTTAGAGTGGTCCAGCTGAGTCTGGGAGGGTCAAAGCAAACTTTCCCGAAGAAGAAGCATTTAAACTTAAACCTTACAGGGGGCACCTAGGTGCTCAGTCCATTGAGTGTCTGACTTGGTTTTACCTCAGGTCATGATCCCAGTGTTGTGAGGTGGAACCCTGCATTGAGCTCTGCTCTCAGCAGGGAGTCTGCTTGGGATTCTCTCTTTCTGGCTCTCTCCCTCTGCCCTTCCCCCAATTCTCTCTCTCTCTCAAATAAATAAATAAATCTTAAAAAAAAAAGAAAAGAAAAGAAAAAGAAACCTTGTAGGTGTAAGGGAATTAACCAGGGAGCAGAGGTGTGGAGGCTATGCTGACAGAGAAAGCAGGATTCTTCCCATTTACCAGATCTGAAACCTGAGGGTCAGAGAGACTGAGTTAAGCCATAGATAACAACATAAGACTTGGGCCCCAAGGCCAACATCAAAGCCTGAAGTCCCTTCTAATTCAGATTCCTTCTCCTTCATTTGCCAACCTTTTATTTTCTTGGCCGTATAGCATTTCTCACAATGGGGCAAAGAGCAGAGGATTTTTCTGGGCTTGAGACATTTTCCTCTCTCCCATTACCCACTCAAGACCTACTTGTCTTTCTCATCCCCAGCTCATCAAAAGTCCCATTTCCTTTCTTTTTTCTTCTTTAAAGATAGTATTTGTTTATATGTGAGAGAGAGACAGAGATAGTGACAGATATAGTGAGAGAGACCATGAGCAAAGAGGAGAGGGAGAAGCAGACTTCCCGCTGAGCCAGGGAACCCAACACAGGGCTCGATCCCAGGACCTTGGGATCATGACCTGAGCCAAAGGCAGACGCTTAACTGACTGAGGCCCCCAGATGCTCCCTCTAGTCCTATTTCCATATGAGTACTGGACCCATGTTAATCTTCTCCTCCCCACACCAGACTATAAGGTCCACAAAGGCAGAGGTCGTGCATGTGTCTGCTCAGTGACATTCCTCATAGCTAACCCCGTGCCTGATACATAGTAAGTGCTCAGTAAATACTTGCAGAGAAACGAAATCTGCAGATATGAAGCAGGAAGCAGGAAACCTCTGGCAGAATCTGTGAGCAAGGATTTGGACTTGAATTTTTCCCAGTACAGAGGAGAGGGAACTGTGTATAATTTCCCACAAACAGAAGATCAATTTTTGCTGTGACAGCACAAGTCTACCCTGGTGGGGGAAAGTAAAGTCACATGTTTGCCCCTGGAGTAAAGTTGTAAGATTTTTGGCAGATGCATTCTACCATTTTGCCTGTCAAGTGTGTGTATGTGTATGTGTGTTTGTGTGTGCACGCGCATGTTTGTGTGTGTTGTGTGTGTGTGTATTTCTTCTCTGATGGTATCCTTCTGTTTCCATGGAAAAAAGCCAAATGAGTGTGGGGGAGGGGGGAGTCAAAGAAAGAGCTAGCCGTTTAGTTTCCATTAGAGGTAAGCAGGGAATTTCTTTATTACAAGCAAAAGACTTCTGAAGCAGCAACAAGAGTATCCCTGGAAACAGGGATAACAGTCGTTGTGACAATACAATCATCATATCACCTACTCCCCTCAGGGACAACTGAAAGACACCAGGAATCTACTGATTAGCTGCTGTATGCCAGGCTCCGTACCAGGCATTTCTTCTTTACAAAACTATCTCATTTAATTCTAGTTGCCAAATTGTGAGGCCGGAAACATGATCTCCATTTACAGATGAAATCACTGAGCTGAGAGAGAGGAAAAACAGATGCATAGCATGATCAAGATCGCCCAGCTTGAAAATGGGAAGTGATTCGATATCAGCTCAGGCCAATATGATATTCTCCCCACTGAATCACACTTCCTCTTCCAAACAATGAGACTGGTGATTTCCAGGCTGTTTTTCATTGTTTGGGAATAAAGAGTCTTTGGGGAGGATGATTCCCTCCCCCCCTCAACATGATTCCTCAATGACATTTCTATTTTATTTCATTGAACACAGAGTAAGGACTCAATCCTGGTTTCCTAAGTAGAATGAATGTAAAAGTTCTGAAATCTGACTTGGCAGTTGATCTACAATTCATTAGCCAACCTCAAAAATACAGATTATCTGTTTATTATGTGGTAAGTTCAAGAATAAGATGTGGGGAGTCTAAAAGACCTGAGTTCTAAACTCACCTGTGTCATTTAATAGCTATCTTACTTGGGGGACTAATAATTTAATGCCTCTGCATGTCAGTTTTGGCCCCCACAAAAGGTACTAATACTCAACTCACAAGCATGCTGTGAGGACTAAGAATCAATGTACACAAAAAGCCCCTCCCCTGAAGACGGGGAGTGCCTGCTCATCTCTCTCCGTTTATCTTTTGAGTTCTGTGTCTCTAGTCATCTGTACTACCTTCCCCAACAGCTCCCAGAGCTGTGCACTTCCATGTCATTTGCCTCAAGTCTTTGTCCAACTAGGTACTACATATATGTACGGTTCCTTTAACCTTTCTTTCCTTATAAATCAATCACTGTAATTTGCTTTACTTCTTCCCCTAGCAGAGGCAAAGTAGCATGTGGGACCACTACAATCATGGAATTGGGGGAGAAAGCCCAGGGCTCCTCTCACGGGAAAATGCAGGGAGCTTAACTGTCCCACCAGAGGTGGGAAGGGCCTTGGGGAGAGACTTTTCCTGACTCCCAAGGATATGTCCTTATCTTTCCAGCACCATGAAGAACTGCAGCAGTCTGGTTTCTGGATCTGCACTGGACACAGGTACAGACAAGGGCATCCAATCTCTCACCTCCCTTCTGACACACTGCCTTCAAATAAAGGGGTATTTTCCTCCTTACACTCTGTGAAATATGGTTTCAATCAGCTACAACCACAAAAACACCAAACTATAGGTTATTATTTTCTTTTTTCAGTTTCCATGCCTGAATAACTTCGAAGGGATCTACCTACTGGAGACCAGTCAGACCCTCGAAGGTGCAAACGAGCAGATGGAAACCAGGTGGCTTCTGACCCAAACACGGGCCCACAAGCTTCGGTTCTCACGTAGGTCATGTGCCCATGGATGCCCAGATGGACTGTGCACTGCTGCCGGGCTCCTAATGGAAGTCTCAGCCTTTCGCTCACTGTCAACCCATGGCTCACAGTGCCGCCAGGGCCAGCTTCTGAATTCGAGCTTGAGCTCTCCCCCAATAAACTCTTGCAGTGGCTTCCTGTTGCTTAATGTAAATTCACTACACTACTTGGAAGTTCCCTAACTACACCAAATTCTTGATGCCTTATGCTTTGATCACTCCATTCTTGTTTTGTGGAAACAACTTGCTCTTCTTGATCCTTTAAAACCCCACCCAGAATCACCCCCTGACCAGGGAAATTCCTCTGATTCCCCAGACTGGGGTAACTGCCCTTCCTTGATATTTTCACAGCCTCTCCATGTTCGACTTAGGACATTATTCATATGCTACTCTACTGTTATTATTTATTTATTGATTTATCCTATTAGTCTGTGAGCAATCTGAGGATAGAAATGTAATTTATCTCAGAGTCCTCATAATTAACAAGGGGCCAGACTCAGATGTATGGACTACATATTACATAGCAATTAAAACACACAGGCTTGGAGTTGGAGCAACATGGATTTAAGTCCCCACCCTGCCATTTACCCTGTAGGTCAGTGGGGGAAGGTTAGTTTGCTCCTCTGTAAAACAGGGATGATGACATCCTCACAGCACTGCTTTGAGGACTAAATAAGATAATGTCGGCAAAGTGCTCAGCAAAGTTCTTGGCATATGGAGAACAAGATTGTACTTACTATTAATTTTAGTGCTCTGGAAATGTTTCGTGGGTGAGTGGTTGACATGAACCATGACGGTAAATGGCTGTACCAAGATGGACAGATCCCAGAATTTTGCCTTAAACTCCATTGACCTAGGAATAACTCTGAGGCTTTGAGCTGTTCATTAAGACTTTATTAAAATTATTTTAACCTTTGGTGGTTGCCAGAGCCAGACATGCCGGGGAGCTGAGGTTTGCCACAATGAGCTGTGTCCTCCAACGCATCCCCACCTCTGGCACAGCCATAGAGGGGCCTGGGCTGAGGGCCAAGGGAACATACTCCTCACTCAAACCTGCATGCTGACGTGTGCCTTCGGAAAACTGGAAGAAAGGCTCAGGTGTTTGGCTCTCTCGGTGACAGTGAGTCTTAGAGCTTAAAAATATCTACACATGCCCATCTGACTCCAAAAACCCAGTCTAAACTCAAGTGCAGGCCAGTGTGTCCTTGTGTTGCCCTCCAGAAAGGGTATCTCTGACTCTTATTGCCTGCTGTGTAGGTGGGGGTACCATCAGAGCCGGCAATGATGGCAATGATCCTTTCCCTGGTCAAAGAGATTTCTCAGAATCTACAGATTCTTCTGTAATTGCAAACACGGCCTGCATCACTGAGTGTTCTGTCTTGAAGGGAGAGTAGAGGTCTCCTGGCCAGATAGGGATGCTCACGGGACCTTGCTGAGGGGTGCAGAGTTATTTATTTTCTCAATAAAGGGATCTGGTGTTTCCATTTTCCTAGTGGTTTCCTCCTCTCTTCCTTGTCCCTGCCTGCCTCCCCCCCACTGCCCCCAATTCTTTACCTACAGTTCTAGTTGTCTTCTCTTAACTCATTGTGGGCCACAAAGTCAGCTTTCCATGCACATTAGGGTTATGTTTCAGTAAGTACTGGGACTTAGCAATAGGCTTTTTGTGAAGACCCAAGGTATTAAAATGTACATGGACTTCCAACATTGTTTTGTGTACCCTAAAGTTATTATTCTCCTAGCACTGGAGATTAGTAACTATGTTCAAGCCCAATTTCAAGGTCCATGTTCAAAATTGTAGCCAGGATTTACAGTCTTTAGACACAGACTACACTGTCAGAAAGGAGAAGAGAGAAGTGGACTGTGGGCAGGAGTAGGAACAGTATAGCAACACAAATCAGGATGGTTTCCCAGTTCACAACAATCATCCCAGAGTCCGTGTCTATACTGCCCTCCTTTATGTGGCTATCTGACATTCCTCCTTTCTCCCAGCTCCCGCCTTTCCTCCCCACAACAGCACACACTCTAGAGGAAACACCCCTCAACACGATGACATGGCTTATGCTGAGCCTGTCAGGGTTCTTGATTGTATTTTTTTTTTTTTCCTAACTGAAACCAGGAGAGAAAAAAACCCTCCCTTTCTTTTCTTGAGAAGATTTGATTCTGAAAGCTGCCAATGGCTTCATGGAGAAACCATTCTTCTAGTTTTTCCAGTTCAACGTCTGTCCTTCTCAGTTACATCAGACAAAACAAACAAGCACCTTTTGCATAAGTTAATTCAAGTTGGTTTTCTGTCCCTGGGAACAAAGAGTGTCCTCATTAATGGTGTAGGAGGACTGAGCTGGGAATTGAGCAAGGACAGAGTCTGTGGCTGCAGAGTGAGTTCTACATGAGACAAGACAGAGGATAGCAGGGTGAGTGTAACTAACAAGGACAATATATTTTGAAGATGTCTCATAGAAATCCAGGACCTGGACCAGATAGTGGAAGTTGTCAGAAAGTCTCCAATGGCCAAGTGAAGTCATGAAAATCCAGCCTCTTTCTCTGTCTCCCACTTCCTACTGTGGCTGTGCCTTCTTGTTAAAGGCACTTGCTTGAATGTTGCTGCAAGTCACCATGCTACTGCAGGCTTCAGGGGACCCCTCTACTGGGAAGCTTTCTTGGATTTCTCCTGCCCCTTCTATGTCACTCCATGGTGCCATGCGTATGCCTTTTGGTTGCAATCCTCTCTTCTGTGCCTGTCTTCCTTACTAGACTATGAGCTCCTTCAAGCCAGTGATGGTATGCTATTCCTCCCCATGGCCTGGCAACCCAGCAGAGGACTGTGCATGGGGAGGGAACTGAGATAGCTCTCAAGAGCCACTGCACAACTGAAAATCCGATTCCGGGAGGGCTGGTTCATATGCAGCCCTTACCCTTCATCTTGTTATATTCCAGCATTTGTCTTAATGAAGATTTGGGCAGAGTGGAAAGTGTGGGTAGAAGGAAAAGGAAAGAAAGGCAAGAGGCCTCAGATATGGTCTCATTTTCTTAGTAAAAATTTAGATTTTAACTTATTTTGGACTTCTTGGTATGTTCTTCCTGGGCGCAAAAACAACAACAACAACAACAACAACAAAAAACCCACCTAAATTTATTGTATTTATTTGACTTTGTGCTATAATTTTAATTTAAAGAGTTCTTAAAGTATATTGAGTCCAACCATCTCACCTTATCGAAAAGGAAATTAAGACCCCCCCCCAAGACGCCTCCCAACCCGCAAAGTCAAAGTGACTTATTCCAAGTGCCTTTCCCATCAAGATCTGGTCACTTATCACCACTGAGCCACACTGTGCTCTGTCACCCCAGACTACTTGTAGTTCCATACCAAGATTCTACCCACTAAGACTTGTCAACGCTATTCCCCATCCAGAATGCTTATTGTATTCGTTTCCTAGGGCTGCGTAGAAAGTTATCATAAAATTGCATTGCTTAAAACAACAGAAATGTATTTTTCTCCTAGTTTAGAAATCCAGAAGTCTAAACTCAAACTATTGGCAGGGTTGGTTCCTTCTGTAGACTTTTACGGAAGATCCATTCCTGCCTCTCGTAGCCTCTGGTCTCTGCCAGCAATTCCTGGTGTTCCTTGGCTTGTAGACAAGTCACTCCAATCGCCCTGCACAGACTTCACATGGGCCTGCCTTCTGTTGCCTCTATTTCCCCCTTTTCTGTCTCTTACAAGGACACTTGTCATTGGTTTTAAGGTCCACCCTTATTGAGGATAATCTCATCTTAAGATGCTTACCTTAATTATATCTACAAAGACACTTCTCCTAAATAAGATCAATAAATAAGTTGCTAGTGGACATATATTTTTTGGGGGGGGGGCGTGGTGACTAATCAGTCCACTATACTTATCCCTTTCTACCCTTGCCTTCTTACAGGCTGCTTAACTTTCAGATCTCTTTAGGGATTACTTTCTTTTGAAATGCTTATCTCACCACGAGTCCATGTTGGCTGCCCTTCTATGCTCCAGTAGAGGATCACTTTCTTTTTGTTATAGCAGAGAAAACCCTGTATCGTCCTTCTCTGTGAACTTGCCTGCCTCCTCTACTAGACTGGATACTCCCTGAAAGTAGTGCTCTTCCTGTCTTATTCATTCTTTTGGACCCTTAATCAGGACAATGTCGGGCATAAAGCAGGTGATCAGTAGCATTTTTAAAAGAAAGAAAAGTTGGCTCCATTTTCAAAAGGAGATCTTCCCAGGATACTTCAGATGATAGGTACAAAGAGACATGGGTGCTAATGCTTTCAGAAAGTCTTTCAAAATGATCAGACATCAGCATGTAAGGTGTATTGGTGACAGACCAGGACTATCAAAGACTTCTTTTCTTTTTTTTTTTTTTTAATTTTATTTATTTATTTATTTGACAGACAGAAATCACAAGTAGGCAGAGAGAGGAGAAAGCAGGCTACCTGCTGAGCAGAGAGCCTGATGTAGGGGCTCGATCCCAGGACCCTGGGATCATGACCTGATCCGAAGGCAGAGGCTTTAACCCACTGAGCCACTCAGGCACCCCTGTCAAAGAGTTCTTAAAGAGTATTTTTTTAAAAGCTTTTTATTTATTTATTTGATAGACAGAGATCACAAGTAGGCAGAGAGGCAGGCAGAAAGAGAGAGAGGAAGAAGCAGGCTCCCTGCGGAGCAGAGAGCCTGATGCTGGGCTCGATCCCAGGTCCCTGTGATCATGACCGGAGCCGAAGGCAGAGGCTTTAACCCACTGAGCCACCTAGGCGCCCCTTAAAGACTATTTTAAATCACCACTTGTTATGGATTGAATTGTGCCCCCCATTCATGTATTAAAGCCTTAACTTCCATTATGTCAGAATGTCACTGCATTTGGAGATACGGCCTTTGAAGAGGTAATTAAGGTAAAATGAGGTCATCAGGGTGGGCTCTAATCCATTACGACTGGTTTCCTTGGACACAGAAAGTTACAGAGAGAAGACCTTTGTGAAGATACAAGGAGAAGATGAACATCTAGGAACCAGAGAGAAGTCTCTGGAAAAAAATCAACCTGTTGACACACTGGCCTAGACCTGTGACCTCCAGAATGTTGAGAAAATAATTTTTTGTTTTTGTTTTTGAGGAGGCTTAGTCTGTGGTTCTTCCTTAGGGCAGGCCTAGCAGACTAACATACTACATGAGGCAAGAACTATTCCTGATATGCTGAAAGAGAAGAGAGTTAGAGTAGTTTCCCAGCTGAGTAAGTTACTCATCCTCTTTGAGTTTTACCTGGAAAATAGAAATAAGAACCTCATTCTTTCAGATTTTCTTAGTGCCCTGAAAATTTGGGGCTCTATATTCCTGTTTGGATATTCCGTAATTGGAAATGAGGTGCCGACTCTATGTGACCATGACTGCTTCTAGAACTGAAGATGTGTTACTGGTAAGGTTCACAAGGTCCCCCCTTGTGTGGTGGCTACATTACAATGCAGGGAGATAGATACGGCAAAAGAATAAGAAACATCAAAGAGTGAAAAGTGTGAGAAGAGAAACCAAGGAGTGGACTGATAGTGAATGACTGGGGAGGGGTGGAGGGCATCTTGAGTTTGGTAACTGATTTAATTTGCTATTGGAAAACTGTCATGAACATAATGTTAATATGCAGCAGCCATTAACAGCACCCTAGAGCCAAGCTATCTTCCTTTCAATAAAGCAAACAGTTTAGTTTCAGCCTGGTGTTGCCATAACATTTCACAGATTATAGGACTTTCTTACAGACAGCATCTCATTAAATCCTAGATGACCTTGAGCAGTGTGGGTCAGATAACAGTGCCCCTTTCCATACTTACCAAATGACCCATCAACGAAAGAACTGATACCAGATCACTCAGTTAACATTTATTGACTAAAAGCATGATTATCCTAGAAGAGAATATGAGGAAAACAACTTCTGATCTAGGCAATGATTTATTGGAGATACCGAAAGTGCAAGCAAGAACTGAAAAACGAGCAAGGGAGTCTACATCAAACTAAAAAGCTTCTGCACAGCAAGGAAATGATCAACATGAGAAAAAGGTAACCTATGGAATAGGAGAAAATATTTGGAAATCATGTACCTGATAAGGGGTTATGATCCAATATATGTAAGACTCTAACAACTCAATAGCAAAAGAAACAAATAGCACAACTTTAAAAATGGGCACAGAAGTTGAATAGACATTTCTCTGGAGAAGACATAAAGATGGTCAACAGGTGTATGAAAGAATGCTCAACATCACTGGTCATCAGGGAAATGCAAATCAAAACCACAATGAGATAGCCCCTCACACATATTAGGACAGCGATTATTGAAACAAAAACCAAAAATAATAAGTGCTGATGGGGGTATGGAGAAATTGGAACCCTTGTGCACCATTGGTGGGCATGTAAAATGGTGTAGCTTCTATGGGAAACAGTATAACAATTCATCAAAATTTAAAAAAATAGAATGACCATATGATCTAGCAATCCTACTTCTGGGTATATATTAAAAACAACTGAAATCAGGAGCTCAAAGAGATACATTCTCTCTCCTGTTCATTGCAGCACTATTCACAATAGACAACACATCAAACAACTTACATGTTTATCGACAGATGGATGAATTAGAAAAAAAAAAGTAAAATAAAATATTATTCAGTGCTAAAAAAGAAAGCGATCCTGCCATATGCAACATCATAGATTAATCTGGAGGACATCATGCTGGATGAAATAAACCAGGCACAGAGGGACAAATGTTGCATTACACTACTTACAGGAACTATCTAAAAGAGTCAAACTCAAAGACAGAGAGTAGAATCATGGTTCCCAGGGCCAGAGGAAGTGTAAGAGTATATCAGAAATAAGGATGAGAATACATTTGTCCCTATATGCCCCACAAACCCCAGCATTCAATTTGGAGTTGACTTTTTTAGGAGTATTACCAATAATAAAGGTCACACTTCATTTCTGCCACCAGAAAAAAAAATGTACCTAAATTAATTTTTTCTGTATCTTCTGATGATGAAAACACATATTTGAGACAGTTTTCATAATACATACTTATTTTATTCTGCCAAAGAATAGCTAATTTTCTCTTTTTTCTTCCCTTAGAACCAATGTGGGTTTTATGCAAACACCATTCTAAAGAACGGGATGGTTTAAGGTGGAGAGAGAGAAAGAATGACTTTTTCTTATTTTGGAAAGGGCAATGGAAGGTCAGTTTCCAAGACATTTTTCATGTGTTCAGAGTTTTCCAAAGAGAACTATATACAATGCAACTGATTACTAATAGCTAAATATTTAAAAGCTTTTGAGGTCATCTTGCAAAAGTGGGGTAGTCTAACAAGATATATGTCAATAAAATGTTTTGGGGGAAGTTGGTGTGAGAGAGTGCAAATTGCAAAAATTGTATTTTTGCAAATTGCAAAACTCATTTTTAATCAACAGATTAAAAAGACACATTCTCCTTCCGATGGAAAACCTTTCTCTAATCAATATCATGTAAAAAGATTTATTTATTTATTTAAAAAAAGATAAATCTTATACATAAATAATCAAAGGCAAAAAAATAAAATTATCCACACCCTACCATCTCAAAACAAAAAGGTGGTATGCCATTCTTTAAATACCTTTCCTCCATCAAAACTGTTTTCAGCATTCTTTCATGTCTGTATATCTACTTACCTCCTCATATTAAAGGTTGAAAACTATCTTCTAGGTTCACTATGAGCTTCTGTTTTGGGCATTTCAATTTGCTTTTTAAATGCTTCTGTTTACTACAAGATGCTGTGACAAAAAGCCTCATCCATAGGTCTGAACACTTTTCCTTCCCTCCATCCCATCTAAAACATTTTTACAATGAAGACTGCTTTGTTAAAGTAGTCACTTGGCATAAGAATGACAGCCAATTTCACAAGAATTACTTTATTAAAGAATTCTCAAGCAGCTACTCTAGGCAAAGGACTGGTCGGGCTGCTGGAAAGAGTACATTGAAGAATATACAGACCGTTCTCATCTTTACAAAGCTAACATTCTAGCGAGCGTAAGATCTGTGAAAGACAATAAAAATACTTCAACATTTTTATTTTCTCTTATCTCTGTGAATGTGTCCAGAGGCTAGGAAGAAATATACTTTATAAAAAAGTCAAATAAAAAAACAAACCAAAAAAACCCACTTCCTGAGTTGTTGAAAGCAAAATTTGGCAGGGTGTTTTAACATTCATTCTTTCAAAAGGGAGAAAGGTGAAGGCTTTCTTCTCTCTCCCTAAAGAATAAGGTTAAATGAACCATTTACAAGTTTGAAAAAACTCATTTTATTTACCCCAGAGCTTCCTATGTAACCTATCATCTGAATACCACTGTAAAACATCCTGGCAGCTGAATGATCATAGCAATAACATTTGCTGTATTTTATTTCACATGCCAAAATCACTCGATTATGCATCTCCAGGGAGGTGTTAGTTAGATTTAATAAGCAAGATGGCAAACTTTATAGCTACTAACCACATATGAAAGCAGAAATCCCATGCAAGGATGAAGTCTTAACAGGTATTTTCTGAAGGAGAGAACATCACACAGTCCAAGAAACTACTGTTTATTGTATACCTACTATGTGTCAGTTGCACTGCTGAGAATTTTCCCCTAATCTCCCTGCTATTCAGTAAGTGTCCCTGTAACATAGCATTCATTTCTAATATATAGATAAAGAACAAATAGAGAAGTAAACTGATCATTCTGATGAACAGTGCATGAGAAGGGTATGAACGCATTCAATTGGTTTTTAATCTAGCACTCTGTTTCATCAAAGTTAGAGTGGGATTCTCTTAATAGAAGATATTCAAGCAAAGATTGAAAGACCACACAGAGAGAATTGTATTTAGGAAATTAAAGCATTTGTTGGGGGATGAGACAGCTGAACTTCAAGTTGTGGTCTAATCTCAAGATTCCCTATTTTTCTAAGTGTCAAGAAAATCCTTAATAGCCCTTGCTACAAATGTCTGCACTGTGGTCATGGACCAATGTTCCCATCTGTTTCTATAGCAAGGATGCATTTACCTCGGGTGTAAGACCAACCTGTGTTTGAACTTATAAAACCTTTGGCACCCAGTTTCTGTCCCTTGTGTCTTTTAGCTTTGTTCATTAAAAAGCCAATTTCTTTATCAACCATAACTATTTTCTTTATGCCAGCCCCTTCTTTCCAGCTTACTATCCATTAAAGTTATTTATGCTCTTCTCTTATTTCTCTTCTATACTCTGAACCTGGAGGCAAAACAATGATGTCTGACCTGTTACCCCAAGTGCCTAGCCTAGTGCCTGACAAGGAGGAGAGACTTAGTGATCTTTTAATGAATGAATTCAACACATAGGTATTAAGCAGATGGTAGGGGTGGTGTCCCCGAAAAGTGTCCCAAGGCAAAAGAGGTAGTGGATGGAAATATATGGATACCTTTGAGGGTAAAAAGCATGCCTGGTACAAAGATTTAAAAGAAGTTTAGTATGTTGGTAGCAGAGAGTGATTATGGAAAGCAGCGAGATCAGAGAGATGGATGGGTCTGTATCTAATACAAAGAATCACTTGAAATTCTCTTGAGGACAATGAAGAACTTCTCAGTTAAGGGTTTTAAGCTGTAGAGTGGCAGAGTCAAGTTGGTGCTTAAGAAATATCACTCTGGCTATTATATACGGTGGAAGGGCATAACCGTAAGTGCAAAGACCAGTAAGGAGGTCAGTGTAATAAAAGCAAATGGTAGGAAATGCACAGCTTCTACAAGATGCAGCAGAAGTACCAGATAGATATAAGGAAGCTTGAAGAGGTAGCCTTAATAGGATTCTGGGAATGGTAGGGCACTAGGGGTAAGGGATAATGGTATGTTAAGAATAACTTCCTGGTCTCTGGTAAAGTGGTTTGTGGATAGTCCTTGAGATAGGAAATCCATTGGGATAGGGAACAGAGGGAAGAGTAGGATGAGCTCAGTTTCAAACATCCCGAGTCAGAAATTCCTGTGGGAATCCAAGTTAGAGCTGTCCAATAAACAGAAGACTATGTAGTTTTGGAACTTATACAAAAGAGCAGAGTGAGAAACTTCGATTCAAAAAAGATAGAACTGTTCATTGAACCTAATTTGGATTGAGACATTTAAAACTTTCTTATGATATAACTAAATACATGAATGTTGCAAGAGTTACCCCTGGACATAGTGGAAAGCCAGCTGCCATTGAGGATTATATTGGACTTACCAATTACTTTCATTATTGTAAGCCTTAGGGAATAAGGCATTCATTCTCATTCATGTTACCAAGACTAACTAAAATGTCATATTCGAGTACTCTAAACTAGAAACATATGATTTATTGGAGAGATATGGGTTATCTTGGGTGGGGGGAGGGAAGGAATATATATTTATTAGGTGCAATGGGTTTGAGAGAGAAACTTGTTCAAGGCAGAAGAACCATCAAGAGGAGAAAAAACTAAACTTATAATAGGATCCCAATGAATAAATGAATGCATAAATAAAACTTTATATATAATTTACAGTAAAAGCAAGGATCAACTTTTCTAGAAGAACTTGAACAGAAGGGAGAAAAGGTAAAGGATGGAGTTTGTAGACCAGAATAGTAGGGCTTCTTTTTTTTTTTTTTTCAAAGAGATCAACTACACCAGCCCCACCTCAATTACTCTTAAAAATCCAGACATAAAATCATATAACCTGATTGAAAAAAGAAATGGGTTCTAAAAAGCTGAACCCACAAAACCAAAAATCTCATAAATCCGATCTGGTACGTAAGGGGTAAATACAAAAGGTAAACACTACTAGGCTATTCATCAAAGATGGTGGGGGGAGAGGAAATTGGGAACTTTTGTACTAACAGATTGCCCCCATCCAACAACACAGAGATAAAACTGGAGGAGGGCCAAGAAAGGTTTTTGTAAAACTCCAAAGTAGCACAAAAGAGATGAAGAATCCCAGGTCTTGTGACCAGTGCAGACTGCAAGTTCTGAGTCATTTAGAAAACCTCCCTTGGTGTATGGCCCCTTTGCTCTCCAGCATTAGAAAAGCCCCTCCTTAGAAAAAGCTGGCTTCTAAAACTGTGAGCCAAGCACATAACAAAGACAAAGGCCATTTGGTGAGCAATGGGTGCAGGAAGCTACTTTGACAAGTGGTGTTGATCTAGGCCCCACAGGAGTGAGATTGGAAACGGTAGTTTTTGTTGGCAAAGTTGTGTCTTAAGCTCTTTTTGTCTTGGATGCTAGGGAAAGGCCGAGAGATTTCCCAATATGATAAAGTAATGTAAAAGAAACCATATACTTTGGCAGACCCCAAGTATTTTGTATTCCCCTCGAGGCCAACAAGCTTCTACAAACACACACACACACACACACACACACACACACACACACACACACACAGCATGCCTAAACTATTTACATATCACTCTGAACTATTTTGGTCCCTCTTCTCTCCTCCTCCTCCTTCTCCTCCTCCGGTGTCAAGTCCATAAAAGAACACTTAAGTATGTGATTCTTTGGAATTTGGATTGTGTGGTCAATGGAAACCACTGTTTTAAATTCCCTGGAAACATGGGTCATGGATACTATATTTAAATAAATTTCAGAGTCATCAGGTGGCTGGCTTTTTCCACCAATATTTTCACCTTGTGTTGAGTGATTCACATACACGCCCCTCGTTCCTCCCAACCTTCTGTAAGCAAATGCATCACAGTCCCTACACTATAACTCCCCGACCCCCCACCCCGCACTGATCCATAATGATGTCAGAAGCCCATATTTCCCTTTTTGAGAGAGAGTATCATCCACGTTGGTTGAAAATAAAGAAAAAGGAAAGGGAGCAGGGCAAGATGTAGCCAGTGTCTCAGCGTGGATGATGTAGGTTGAGATGGGATTCTTAAATTACCATTGGGGCACACAAGTCCAGCTTGGCCAGCAATGTTGCCAGCCAGATGTAAGGGGCTAGAGCAGGGGCCAGGAGGCTAGACTGAATCCCCTAAAGATTTTGGGGGCTACACTCAGGATGTGACCATTTGTTAAACATGCTGGATTTCCCTCGGGAGCTGAAGATGTGGTTTGCTTTCCATATCAAAGCATCAGCAGAATATACTTTGTACCTAAGGGGAGGAACCACTGCCTGAGGATTTAGCTGTTCTCTCTGCCCCCGCCAGGGCTCAGCTACTCAGAGACTGCCACTGTGTATGCTCCTCATAAGGTCCCAAAGGACAAGGGTTTTCAGAGCCAAACCTCAGGTCACTCCCCTGTCGCCACAGAAGCAATCGTGCACGCTGGTCTCCAATTCAGGAGTTTGTAAGGTTGTTTGTGTTTCAGCTGCTGAATCATCACCACCTCAGAACTCACTGCTTCACCTTCCTGCGATCAAATCTATCATCCTGGCTAAAGGGAAGTGCATGGGACCGAGCTCTTACCTTCTAACTACGGGCAGTAATGGCAGAATGTTTTTCAAAAGCTCTATCCACTTCCATATATAAACTAACTTAAAGTACAACATTCCTTTCAGATCCATGTTTCCTCTTTCTTAAGAAACTCTGTAACATATATACATACATACATATGTATATATATATATGTATGTATGTGTATATATATACATATATGTGTATATATATATTCCCACAAGATTTTATATAAATCCAGACTTTAAGCCAGGGTTAAGTACATTTGTTGGAGAAGAGAACTATTTCCATTACTACTTTTTGCTGTCACTTGCCAGCACATGTGATGTGTAGCAGATTACTTATAACATCTTAGACACAAGTGGCTCATCCATAAAATGGAGTTATACCCATCTCATGATTTCTGGGTTATTTTAAAATGTAAACATATGTCATGCTGCTTTATCCTCTATGTCAGCATCACAGAATAGAACCCCAAACTCTGAATCACTTAAGTTGTAACTCATTTATATAACCATGGAGTTGGACATAACCTATCCACTACTACAGATCTGTCTTTAGCTTTCTTGAATGATGTATGCCTGATGACAGGGGCTTACCATCTTCCTAAGAAGTCGGTTTATCAATCTTTCTAGCCAGTCATTTACATATTAAATATTTATTGAATACATACTATCTGCCAGGGGCTGTTCTCAGTGCTGGGGATATTTCAGTGAACAACAAAGATGGCTACCCATTTGGGCACTTATATTCCAGGGAAAAGTTCAGGTGAAACACATAATGTGTTAATGTCAAAAAAGATCAAAGAGAACAAAATAAAACAGGAAAGGAGAACAGGAATTGTTGGAGGTGTGGGAGGTATATGGCCAGAGAGGGTCAAATTGAGAAGACACCATTGTGTTCATACCTGAGGGAAGTGAGCCATAAAACTATTTGGAGGAAAAGCATTCAAAGTAGATGGAACAACAAACACAAAGATTCAAAGGTGAGAGGATACTCGATGTGCTGAGGAGGATAATGGGACGAAAACAGAGAGAGAAAGAGGATTAGGGTAGAGGGTCAAAGGGCCATTGGAGCAGCAGACCATGTAGAGACCTGTTGGTCATGATTGGACCCTGGCTTCTACTCTCTGAGTGAGAGAGGTCATTTTTAAATGATTCTCAGTAGGAAGGGGCTTGATCTGTCTTAAGCATAAGAAGATGGCTTTAGCTGCTATGGGGAGAACATTCTGAAGCGGTTAAAAGTGGAGGCAGGTTAAACAGGTCCTGTGTATTGAAATAATTCAATTGAAAGGATATAAATCTTGGACTAAGGAGATAACAGTGGACACGGTGAGAAGCTATCTCGTTGCAGTTATATTATAAAGGTAGAGCTATGAGGATTGATGGGTTGTAGAGCAATCGAGAGAGAGAGAGAGAGAGAGAGAGGCAGGGAGGGGGAGAGGGAGAGAGGACGAGATCACAAGGTGAAAAGTATTCTGGGCCTCAGGAAAGACAAGGATGCCATTTCCATGACTTATAATGTAGAAAATTATGAGTAAGGCAGGTTTGATGCTGGTATGGTGAGGCAATATTATGAGTTCAGTTCTGCACAGGTTAATTTTAATGCCAAATGAGACATCTGTGTGAAGATGTTGGGCTGACCACTGGTTATAAAAACCCGGTTTAGGAGCTGTATCAGCAGGGTGCAGGTAAAGTCTCAGAGGCATTCGAGGGATGGCCTTTTAAAGGCCTTGTCCTCTAAAATGGAACAAGCCTAACTCCTGAATGAGTATTGATTAAAAAAAAAAAAAAGCATTCCAGATTTGAGTCTAGGCATTCAATGATTAGAAATGGAAGAGATTAGGATGATCTTCAAAGGAGACTAGGGAGTGGCCAGGGCGGAAGGAAGGAAACCAGGTGCACGGAGTGTCCCGGTAGACAACAAAGGGTTTCAAAGAGGTCAGCATCAGGGTTTTCAAAGAGATCAAATGCTGCTGATAAGCCACACCAGATGACAGTGGACAATTGACCACTGGAGTTAGCAAGACAGCAGTCATGGGTCACTTTGATAAGAGTGCTCTCGGTGGAGTATGTGGGTAAACGTTTGACTGAATTGGGTTCAAGAGAGAATGGGAAGAGAGAATTTGCAAACTCTTTCACATTTTTCCATGAAAGGGGGAGGGGCAAATGTGGTAGTTGATGGAAGGAAAAACAGAAACAAACTGTTGTGCTTTTTTTTTTTTTTGACAGAAGTATTGGGAGAAATAGCAACAATTTTGCACACTCAAAGGAAAAGTCCTGGTGAGAGGGAAAATTAATGATGGAGAGGGAAGGAGGGGAAAACTGCCTGAGATAGTCTTCAGTTGGACAAGAGACGATAAGGTGTACTGAGGGGGCAGAAATGTTGGTCTTGGCTATGAAATCTGAGAACATGGAGTCTATAGTAGGTCAGAATGTACACTATTGGTATACATATAAGGAGGTTGGTGGGTGTGAGGATGGGAGATAGAGAAAATTTTCTCTGGTTCCATTTTCTCATGAAATATCAACCAAGGCCACCCCCTGAAAGTGAGGGTTGGAGGAAGTAGTTTTGGATATTGCAGGAGAGGATAAATACAAAGAATGTTTTGTGTTGACTTAAAACTTGTCACTCAAAGTTCCACTCATTGAGTCTGACAGTTATCTAGCTAGGTATTTTCCAAATACTTGAAGAGGGTTACCCTCTTCATGTCCTTCATGACATGTCCCTCATGAATCATCTGTCCACTGTGGTGACAAACTTCTCCAGCAACTACCCTATGTAACAAATTTTTATCTTATTCAGTCTTCTATGGAGCTCCAGGTTGTCAATATCCCTCCTAAAATGAGATGTTCAGAAACAGAGTCAAGCTCTAAATGTGTTTGTATTCCATAAATGATTGGACACCTTATTAGACTAACCAGGTGGCATTAACTTCCAAAATGTGACTTTGATTTAGGTTTCCCAGTCCACAAATCCATACCTAAATTCACAAGTCCATTCCCACCTTGTGCCACTGATAAGTTGTACATCAAATTCACAGTCCCAAAATCTTTAAAAATCCTTGTTTGTTGGCTTCAGATTAGCATTCCAGTTAAATGCATTCACTAATTGAATTCTCCATGCAACACCTGAGAGAGACGTGGTACCCATTTTACATAGGAAGAAACCAAGGTACTGAGAGATGAAGTGTCAGACTCAACAAGGTACAGAAATGGGATTCAAATTCAGGAATTTAAACACCAATGCCTAAGCTCTGTTTTAGGCTCCACAGCCCAGAAACATGTCTAGAAATCCAGCAGAACAGCTCCAAGATAAGAATTCATGTCTCTTGATTCTGAGCACTCCTGCCGAAGCAGTCCCTTTCTTAGCTTCCCCTAGCTCCCCACCTTCTACCTGATGGCTGGACCCAGAACTCCTATACATCATTTCATGTGTCTGATCCCTAAATGCTCATGCTCTCCCTCTCATTTCTGAAATACAAGTCAGCTCCAGGTTTTGTGCTATCTGCAGATTTAAAAAGCGTTTTAAACCCAATGGACAGCCATTAGAGAGGATTGGGACACCTGTTGAAAGCTCTAAAGCTATCCCACATGAGTTAATTTTATCTATATTGATCATGCTTCATTGTCTTTTTCTGTTTTATATTTCATGGTGTTCTTTTTTTTTTTTCTACAAGGACCAATCATATTTAATTACAATGGAAATCTTCCTCCCATCCTTGTCCTCATCATACACGTGCATTTTTAATGGAGTTTCTAGAATAAACATGTTTCAAAGACAATCCCTGGCTCCAAAGACTATAACATCCTTAACAAGTCCTTCCAACTTTTAAGCCTCACAAGGAATTCCCGACTGTCCAGTGATTTAACTTGTCAGATTGCTGGAATCAAGTCACTCATACATATTACCCCTTGACCTCCAACTGGCAGTCATAGCCTTCCCTTTGGCAAAGAATGACACTTCTCCTTCTTGACAATCCACACTGTCTGCTTACCGTTTGTGCACAGCTGTGGCAGCTGAAAGCAGCTGGCATGCAACATATGGAATTTAATTTCCTAATATTTACATAGATGGAAACTGTTTTTGCTCCAGACTTCAGAAGATCCTTTGCATTAGACCTGCAGGCAAAAGTTTTCAGACAATTTCGTGCCCACCTCCTATACCCCCCCTGCTGCAATCTCATTCATGAGAATCAGAATGTAGCCTAATGGTGCTTTGGCGTGTCTGAAGATTAAGGGTCCTTTATCTATTGGCTTTGTTGTGATGGTGGTTTATATTGGTCCTATTTGCAGCTGGAAAACTCGGGGTTTTAAAATATATATGTTTCTTTGGAATTTTTTAAAAATAAATTTTAAATTTCAGAATGGTTTGAGATTTATAGAACATGAAGATACTATGGGGTTGCCTTATACCCCATGTCCAGTTTCTCCTATGATTGATATCTGACATGGGGATGATATAGTTGTTATAATTAATGAACTGATACTGACATACTAAGATTAATTAGAGTCCATGTTTTGTTTTCTTTTTTCATAAGTATAATTAACATAGTTTTAGATGTACAATATAATGATTCAACAGCCTATACATTTCTCAGTGCTCATCACAATAAATACTCTTCATCCCTGTCACCCATTTCACCCTTCCCCCACCTACCTCCACTCTGGTGAGTACCAATTTGTTCTATTTGTTTTGTTTCTTAAATTCCACATAACTGAGAGCATATGTCTTTCTCTTACTGACTTATTTCTACTGGTTTGTTTTGTTTCTTAAATTCCACATGACTGAGAGCATGTGTCTTTCTCTTACTGGCTTATTTTGTTTAGCATCATACTCTCTAGATCCATCCCTGTTGCAAATGGCAAGATCTTATTCTTTTTCATGGCTGAGTAATCTCTCTCTCTCTGTGTATACATGTGTGTGTTCTTTATGTGTTCATATGGATGGACACTTGCACTGTTTCCATATCCTGACTATTGTAAATAATGCAGTCATAAAGATAGGGGTGCATATATCTTTTTGAATTTGTATTTTCTTTGGGAAAATACTCAGATGTGGGATTGCTGGGCCATCTGATAGTTGAATTTTTCTTTTTTTTTGGAATGTTTTCCATACCATATTCAACAGTGGCTGCACCAGCTTGCATTCCCACCAACAGTGCACTGGGGTTCTTTTTTCTCCATGTCCTTGCCAACACTTGTTCTTTTAAAGAACATCTTTATTTAAATTTTCTTAGATTGTACCTAATATACTTTTCTGTTCCAGGATCTCACCCAGGATACTGCATTACATTTAGTGATTTTGTCTCCTTAGGTTCCTCTTGGCTTTCACAGTTTCTTACACTCTATTCATTCATTCATTCACTCTATTTTTGATGACCTTGACAGTTTCAAGGAGTCTTGGTAAGGTATTTTGTAGAACATTCCTCGGTTGGGATTTATCCAATTTTCTTTTCTCATGATAAGACCCTGAGCACGATATTTTGGAGAGAAAAATCATTGCGGTACGTTGCCCATTCCACCCCATCATATAAAGGGCACATGCTATCAACATGACATCAGTACTCATATTGACCTTGAACATCAAGCTGAAGTACTGTTTGTGGGGTTTCTCCACTGTAAATTTACTCTTTGTTTACTCTTTCCACACTGTTCTTGTTGGGAAGAAGTCAGGCTGATCGGCACACGTTTAGAAAGTGGGAATGTGGGCCCACCTCCTCAAGGGCTGAGCGACCTACTTAAATTATTTGAAATTCTCTTGCATGGAAGATTTGCCTCTTCTCCCCAATTCACTGATGTAGCAACTATTTATTTGCATCAGTATGGACCATGGCTATTTATTATATTTTATTTTAATTTTCATGGGTATTTATTTTATACTTAGGGTTATAATCTGGTACCACTCTATTTTGTTGTTCAAATTGTTCCATCTCTACCATAGGGAGCCCTTTCATCTGGCTTCTGTGTCCCTTGGACATCCTGTCACCATTCTGGCATTTGTTTATTTGCTTATTTATTGAACATTTCCTTACTTTCCAGCACTAACAAGTGTTCCAGCTCATCTTGTATATTTCCTCTCCTATCCTATAATCAGCCATGCTTTCTCCTGGGAATTTTGAAATGACCAACACAGTCTTAGTTTTAGTGGGGAATCTCACTAGTGGGGAACAGCAGCTAGTGAGAGAGACAGGCATATCGTTATGATTTGATGGTTTAATATTAAAAATTTTGTGCATTTACTCAGTAAATATTTTTTAAACACTGCTATGTTGCAAGAAGTGAGATAATTAGAGGCTGGGGATACAGAAGTTTCTAAGACCCAGTGCCTACTCTCTGAGAGCTCCCAGTCTAATGAAGGAAGCAAACAAAGAAGCAGACAACCACACCACACTGAGTAGGTGCTGTGGTGGGTGTAGGTCATCTGAGGATTAGAGGCGGGGGACTGAAGAGACACCTAATCTAGACTGAAAAGAGTTTCTTACAGGTAAATCTGCCAAACAACTTGAGGAATTTACATCCATAGTAAGCTGTTTAGGCCTCTTGATCTAATAAAGTTTGAGATTTTTTTTTTTCCCCAAAGTACGCATACATCTTCAAAGATCTTCTCTCTTTTAACTTAATTTGGGCAGTTGCTTTCTTTTGGGAGATACAGTCGGAAGAATCTGTAACTGTCTCTCATCTCACCATTAATGAAGAGGCAGATTTCTTCGGTCCTCACCTCAGGAAGAGGCTCTACTGATAGTGCTCTTGGAATCTGCTCCCGAGGCACTCTGGAGTTTAGAGACACAGACGCTCTCAAACTTTTGGGTGACTGCAGCAAATGAATGGCTACTCAAGTTAAGGACTGTATATGTTTTTCCAATCTCTGGGTATCTAAAAACAGCATCATTTTGATATATGTTTAGGCAGACTGTATTTAACAAAGATGGTTGTGATAATCTTTTCCATTCTGCAAATCAAAATCTCTTTTGCAGTGTAACTGTGACACTTCTCGGATCAAGTGGTGAGCCTAGGTTCTCTCCCCTTGAACCTGAGGGGCATGTCACTGTGACAGAGGTGACATTTGTAATGTCAGAGGCTAGGACACAGAAGGCAAGTTCCCGTGCAGCTAACAAGCCCTCCTTTAAGATATTTACTCTTGACATCCAGCTGCCGTATTGGGAGGATGCCTAAATTAGCCCATGAGGAGAGAGCACATGGAGATGCCATGGGTAGGGGTTGTGCCTGACAACCCATTTGAGGTCCTAGCTGACAAACGCAAGACAGCATCAAACGCAAGATCTATGAGTGAAGATGTCTCCAGATTTGTTCAGACTCCGGACATCATAGAGCAGAGACAGGTCATCCTCCCTTTGCTCTGTCCCACAAAATTCATAAGTATAATAAATTTTTTGTTTTATGCCACTATTTTTATGTGGAGAGATGGGGGAGGAGATTGTTATTGTGCAGTAATAGGAACCAAAATAGAAATAGCCACCCTCTTAGCACTCCCAGGTGGCCTTGGATATGGAGAAGTATTCCTGGTCTGCAGAAAAGCCTAGAATTCTCTCTTATGGACTCTTCTGCTACCTGGTTCTTTCTGGTGTGTGAGCTTATGCTACTTGTTCAATGTCTGCTCCCTCTCCTAGGTCATATGCAAGAGGAGGAAATTGTGTTTCCTCACTCATTTCTATACCTTCAGTGTCAGAAATTTAGTAGATACTCATTAACTATTTGTTGGAGGAGTAAATGAATGCAAGGAGGTATGGTTAGATGAGTATGATTTTCTTTGGGCATTCCTGGAGATACAGAAAAACAAAGCCTTACTTTATAGTTAAGTAAGGCAGAAAATGTATGTATTTCTATCAAATTGTGAATACATAATATTCCCACATTATTTTCTTACTTGAGAATTTTCAGGTTGCTCTGCCTATCTATTACCATGTAACAATTCATCCTAAAACTGAGTGGTTTAAAACAACAAATATTTGATCACGATTCTGACTTTGGTTTGGCTGGGTGATTCTTTTGTATCACTTGGTATTGGCTGGGGTTGGTCCAAAATGGCCTCACTCGCACAGCTGGCAGTTGGTGCTGGTGGCTGGCTAGAAGCTCATCTGGGGCTACTGGCCAAGGCTCATGGTTCTCCTCCATGTGAGTTGCAATATGTGGCCAATTACGTTTCTTCATAGCAATTACACAGCATCAGTTTTATTGGTCAAGTTCAAGAGCCAATTCGGATATCAATGGAATGACATGAATACTACCTCTTCATGAGGGAATGGCAAGGTTATACTACAAGATAGAATTTGAGGTGGTTGATATTTTTGTGACCAGAGGGGATCTGATTGGTTGATTATGTACTAATTTACATTTATATTACTGCTTTAATTCCCAGAAATTCTCATTCTCTGATTATGCATAAAGACAACATATATCCTACCAACTCCTTTGAGTACCATGTTAAACTTCAAGTCAGAAGAAAACAGTTTGAGTTCCGGATCTATCACGTAACTACTATCTTTCTCGGGCTTATTACTTAACCTCCTGAAGCAAGTGATTTATTTTATAAAATGATATCAGATATCCCAATTGTCTTATTCCCAGTAAGATAAAGCAGTTATCATAAAAATGCTTTGAATTGTGATAAAATGTACAATAATAACAGATACTGATGGTTCTATGCCTCCTATATGCTTGGCACTGCACCATACACTAGCATACATTAGCTCTTTTAATCCTCACACTTGAAGCTTCAGAATTAGTAGTCCCGCTTTAGCCAGTTCAGGATCAGACTGCTAGCAACTGGTGATCTTGGGTATTCAAACTCAGAACTGTCTCCAAAGCTCAGGATTCAAAGGAAGAACAACCCCTTACCTTTAAGCAACTCATGCTCTTAGGTGATATGCATACTTGCAAATAATATATCTGATAGGAAACGTCTATCTAGAATATATAAAGATTTCTTAAAACTCAAGAGTAAATAGGCAACCCGAATTAAAAAAAAAAAAATGGGCAAGGATTCTGAACACGCATTTCTCCAAAGAAGATGTACACATAGCAACTAAGCAACATGAAAAGATTCTTGATATCATTAGCCATTAGAGAAAGACAAGTCACATTTAGTTACCACTTCATGGTTACTAGAATGGCTAAAATAAAAGAGATAGACAGTAATAAGTGTTGATAAGGATGTGGAGAAATTGGAGGCTACATGCATTGCTAGTGGAAGTACAAAATGGTGCACCTTCCTTGAAAAACAGTCTAGCAGCATCTCAGGAAGTAAAACAGTGTTACTGTAGGACCCAGAAACTCACATCATACCTATATATGCAAGAGAAACAAACACAATTGACCATAAAAATCCTTGTACACAAATGGCCACTGCAGCATTATTCATAGTAGCCAGAAAGTAGAAGATACTCAAATGTCCATCAACTAACAAATGGATAAATAAAATAGGGTAGAGTTAAACAATGGAACATCATTCAGCCATAAAATACTGAATGAGGGGGCACCTGGGTTAAACATCTGCCTTCAGCTCAGGTCATAATCCCGGGGTCCTGGGATGGAGCTCTGCCTCAGGCTCCTCTGCTCAGAGAGAAGCCTGCTTCTCCCTCTCCCTCTACTCCCCCTGCTTGTGCTCTCTCCCTCTGCCAAATAAATAAAATCTTAAAAGACAAAAACAAAAACAAAAACAGAATGAGGTACTGACAGATGCTACAACATGAACCATTAAAACAGTAGAGTAAATGAAAGAAACCAGTCACAAAAGACCGCATATTGTATGACTTTGTTTTAGGGAAACCTCTGGAATAGGCCAATCTGTAGAGAAAAAAACCAAATTAGTGGTTGTGGGGAACCAACTGCTAATGGGCACAGAGTTTCTTCTCAGGATGATGAAATATTCTAACGCAGATTGTGGTGATGTTTCCGATGCGAATATACTAGAAGCCAGCAAATTTTTAAATAGGTGGATTGTATGGCATATGAATTATAAATCAACAATCCTATTAAAAATAACACTAGCAGAATATATGCCATGGACTCTTTCTCAGGCACAATTCTAAGCTCTATCTTTATTTTTTTTAAAGATTTTATTTATTTATTTGACAGAGAGAGAGAGATCACAAGTATGCAGAGAGGCAGGCAGAGAGAGAGGAGGAAGCAGGTTCACTGCTGAGCAGAGAGTCGATGTGGGGCTCGATCCCAGGACCCTGAGATCATGACCTGAGCTGAAGGTAGAGGCTTAACCCACTGAGCCACCCAGGTGTCCCTAAGCTCTATCTTATCTAATAAGACAGTAATTTATTTAATGTTCATTACAACCCTGTTAGGTAGCCATATTATTATTTTCTCTTAAAGGTTAAAGGATGGCAAATTAGATAATTTTCCCAAGATTATACAAGGCATGGTAGGACTGAGATTCCAATCTTAATAGATTGCTGTCTCATCCCTAAGCTTAATTCTTGTGCTACATCACATCTTATCAATTATAAAATACATGTAATACCTCAGTGTTTCTTCCTTCCCCCCACTTCCCTTCTGCTTTGGTTGTACACTTTCTTCTGCCAAAGGATTTGTTTTTATTTATGGGAGTGTCCGTGGCATTCTGAAAACCCATATGAATTATAAGTACCCATGTGCATTCCCTCCTCTTAAGACCAAAAAAAAGAAAGGGAAAGTTAAGTTCAGCAGCTATAAACTAATATCTCCTTTGGGGCAGGTTAGACTATATTCTTTTTTAATTTCCCTTCAGGGATCCAGACAACATTCCAGGATGGACAATGTGTGGAGGGTACATCCTCATGTCATTTAAAACAAAAGGTGGTCCATGCCTTCCAATCCAGAATCTGAAACATAGCTCCATCTTTGCTAACTGCCTGATTGCATACTAGTTTTTTTTACCTCCCTGAGCCTCAGTTCTCTCATCTTTAAACCGGGAACGCAGATAGTACCTAGCTTGGGGAGATGCTGTAGCAGCTCTGCCATGGGAATTAACAGGTGCACAGGGCTTGGGGTGCCGCCCGTGCTCCGTATACAGGAGCCACAGGCCAGATTCACCCTCGCGGCCCACCAGCATGTCACCTTTCCCAGCACAGTTAGCAGAGCAGTCGAGAGTCCTCCTCAAGCCCAGAAAGCTCTTTTTTCTTCCAGCCCAAGAAGTTCTCTCCAAATGACGAACTTAAACCAGATTGAAAACCTGGGGCCAAAAACACGCAAGGCGCGGGGAGAGCGAGTGCGAGTGCATGACGGCAGTTGGCTCGGCTTCCCAGCTCCTCCAGAGAAATCAGAGCGGCTAAGATGTTTAAATCCCCAGCCAGAACCCCTGATTTAATTTGATTTTATAGTTCCAGGGAATTGCCTTGTTGTGGTTTCCCTATATCACATACAGAGCTCGCCGCTCCCCCCTGTGGAGAGGGGAGCCAGTCAGAGTAAACGTGAGCTGGCGCAGCACTCAGCCCTGGACTCTGATTCAGCCCCGGACTCGGACTTAGCCCCAGACTCAGACTGCTCTCTGCCTGCAGCCGATTCTGTGCCCCAGGCCCCGGGAGACAGGACATGGGTTCAGCAGGGAGGCTTTACACTCTCCCAGAAGGAGCCTGAACTTGGGTTTGCCGGCTAACTCCGTGGCCTCATGTAACTGTCAAGTGTTATGTGTAAGGCTCCATTCCTATATGTGTAACCTGAAAATAACAATCCACACTCTCAGGATTGGCATGAGACTGTGTGAACTGGTGGACAACATTTAGTGACCCTTCAATCAGAGGTATTTGGGGTCCACCAGGAAGCAGAAGCAGGCAAATAGTATGCAGAGGGAGTGCTGGCATCCTTACTACTCTGGGCACACAGAAATAAGTGAGCAGAAGAAAAGTGTTTCTTCTTTCTTGGTCCTGCTTGAAAAGTCTAGTTCATTCTACACTTAGCTTCGGAGTCCGAGAATGCCAGGGAGGGAAGGATGAGTAGAAAGGCTATGTAGCCCTACCCATTCATTTAATAGCTAGAGAGAAAGAGGCTCAGAGAGGGAAACTGACCTGCTGGAGAACACACAGCAAGTGAGTTGCAGAGCCTGGACTTGATATTGGCATTCCTTTCCCTATGTCTGATTGTTTCTGGGAAATCATTTGGGACAAACTCAAAGAGAGGCATGATTGCAGGAGCTGTAAAGGACAAGAAGTATCCAGGACAGAATGCCTCCATTTGGCCAGAGAAAGTGTGAAGGTGGGGCAAAATAGCCCACCAAGGGCCTCCTGGGACTTACTAGGGTTTAAGCTTTAGCCTGAAGGCAGTGGAGAGCCATGCTTACCAGAATATCAGTGACTTGAGGAAAGAATTCTAGTTCACATTATTTTTGTGAACCACTTCCTGGCATGTAACATCTGGCACATAGTAGGGGTTGAGAAGGGATTTCTTGACGATCCCCGATTTCCAAATCTGGGAGCCAGCATGGCTGGGAGAAACTTCCAAAAGACTTTGGAGCTTGCTCTGGTAGAAGAAATCTTGAAATGCATCAGCAATCATTCGCTTTTCTAAGAATTCTTGAACATGGGAAAGTAAGCGGAGAAAAAGCCTTCAGATGGCTTCCATCGGAAATGACATGCCCGTCTTTACCCACTGAGCTGGTAATAAGTAACCTTTCCCAATAGCTAGTATATGGAGCATGACCCTGCATAATGCTGGTTCCAGTGAGTGAAGCAAGTAGAGGCTACATAAACAAAAATTAATAGTCAAAGAGACGCTCCATCTGGCATCCGCCACAGCTTCAACTTTGACCCTGAACATTCTTGTGTTCCACTGTTTTTGGCCATCAATACAGGGATATCTAGTGACAGGCTGACCTCTGATCATCCTCACTGTCTTTCTAACTTGGGAGTAGGCCCTTTAAAAGGAGGAATTAGGGTTATCAGGACTGGGTTTGGGTGGGAGTGAATTGGTAGCCCTTGGACATTGAAGGGACTAATGGGCATTCCCAAGTGTGGATGCATCATTTCTTAAAATGGGGGATCTGTTACTGGAGAGTGTAACTGAGTCAAACTAAGATAGCACTAGCTAAAGATAGAAAAAGACCTTGAGCCTCATGAAGGATGCTTTCATAAGGGAAGGGGGAAGAGCTCAAGACTCAGGTATGGGGCACTGAGCTAGGTGTTTGGTCATTACAACATCCACAACATGAGAATTATCATTGCCACCATTTGGGAGGCAGGAACCCAAGGTTCAGAGGGACAAGGCTGCATGGATGTAAGAACCATGTCTGTTTCCAGGCTGTATGCCTGGTGCAGAGTAAGTATGCTAAATGGCTTTCCCACAGCCATAAAGCTGGCAAGTTAGAACACAGACAATTGAATGATGGTCTATGAGCATGTACAGGAGGCCACGTGTGTAGAAAGTCCCAGCTTGGGTGACATCACCCCTTTATTAATGAACTTTCAATACCTTTCTATTTTACAAGGCCTTCTCCTACCTGGTCCTTGTTGATCTCACCAGCTTCACCCCTGTCCTCTCTCCTTTTCATCTCCTGGCCTCCAGTTCCACTGGTCTTTGCTTCTATCCCTCCAACATGCTGGGTTTGTTCCTCTTGCTTCTGCTGTTCTCCAGGCCTGAAATAATCTTCTACTATCTCAGCACTGCTCGCTCTTCTCATTTTTCTGGCTCCATCTCAAATGACATTTCTTCAAAGAGGCCTGCTTTGACAACCTGATTCAGCCTTGCTATCCGGCTACTCGCTGTTACGTTACTCTATTTTTGCACTCTTTGTTCCTACCTGAAATGAACTCCTTTGCCTTTGTATTTCCCCACTGTTTGTCAGACCCCTCTTGGAATGCTAGTTCCACGAGAGCAGGAACTTTGCCTCCTTATCCACTGTGGTATTTCCAGCATCTAGAGCAATCACTGGCCTACAGCAGATGTCTGATAAATACATATTTAACAAGCAACTTCGAGAATAAATGAACAAACGGCCAACTTAAATTGCCTTTAAGTTCCTAAACCCCAGGCCCCAGATTTTTTTTAACTGTTTTCCTGTATTAGGTCTTAACTAGGATCTTCCATCTCTGCCCCTTTCCCCAATCCCAGCCTTTTCTGTAATGGACAGCATTTCGCTCAGCAAACATTCCCCTTCCTGTTTCTGACTAGGATCCTGGCTCCAGCACACTTCCCTTACCCCCCGTCCCAGCAATTCCTGACTCCTTATACTTTCTCCAGTGAACTATACTGAGCCTTGCCTTTGCCTTTGCTGTCCCCCAACCTGCACCATCCTGTCTTCCCAGCAGCCATTCCATCTTTTCCACTACGCAAACCCCGTAGAACTCACGATGCTCAGCACAAATATACGTGTCTCTGGGAAGACTTCCCTCCCCTTCCTGAACAGTATGCCCCCCAGCACTCCTGGAGGGCCTGCTCCACAACTGCATTGTAGCATTCATCCCACAATGGAATTATGCTTTCCTGTCAGGTAACCAAGGGCAGAATGGGAGAAAATTTCACCTCTATCGCAATGCCAGCTGGAGTACAAAGGTTGAACACAAGAAGGCTGTTCCGCAACCAGGTGAGAATGAATGGCAGGAGTAAATAAATGTGAAAGAATGAATGAATGGGTTCTTACGAAAATATATCTGTGACTGTCTGACCCAGGATTTTATTTTATTTGGTTCTTTTTTTAGCAGAACCCTCACTGTCCTTATAAAGTTTTAAAAAAATAAATAGTGGCATTCACACAAACAAAAAACCAAAAAGACACAGTGACAACGGGGAGAGACCCACACAGTGAGCTTTTCAGGTTGGGCTGAGTCTCAAGTGAAGGTTAACAGGCAGGAGCACAGAAGAGCAAAACAGACCCAGGACCAAGACTCAAGTCTAGGAGCAGGAACAGGGAGGGACCCAAGATCACAGCGACATATCCTCAGATGAGTCCCAAGATAAAATTGTTGAACTTTTGGGGTAGTCCGGTGGTATATGGAAGGGGCAAAGTGAAGACAGGCCTGCCTGATGCTCATGCTGGCAGCCTGTCACTATTTCTATGACACTGGGCAACTCATATGACCTTTCAGTTTCCTCTCTGTGAAGCCTATTTCCCATTGCCCAATGAAGGATCATTATAGGACCTAATTCAGTGCTGACATGAAGTAATTGCTCAATAAAGCACTATTGCCTTCACCACACAATGAACCAGATTGTCTCCAGGTCTGGAGTAGGGCCGTCCCCATGTGTAGGTTAAGAGGCTATTACATTTTCCAACCATGAATTAGCAAGAATTCTGGTCTGGTCAGATGAACCACTGGTTTTATATATAATAAATATTGGGTTACATATAATGTGTGTGTCCCAGCTCTAGTTCTGTGACTTTTAATAGTTCCCTTGTCCCAGTAGTATGCCTGATGTGGTGAGGTTACAGAGAGATCCACAATTTCTCAAAAATCAAACAAAAAAACACCAATTATCCACATAAAACGCGTCATACCCTTTTGACTGTGCATTTCTGTTTCTAGGCATTTATCCAAAGGAAATAACCAGAGAACTCATGTACAATGATGTTCATCTCAGCATTGTTTATTACAGTGAAAAATTAGAAACATCTGAAACCCTTCACAATAGAGATTTGGCTAAGTTAATTACGTTTCAGACATTCAATGGAATACCATGCACACATCAAAAAAAATTGTGTTCCCTAAAAGTATTTAATGACTTGGAAACAAGTTCAAGGCATATTGTTCAAGGAAGAAAGCAGATAACAAAACAGTATGTTCGGTATATTTCCAGTTTGGCAAAATAAGAATTGTGAAGGAAACAATAATAAGATGAAATAATACCAGGGGTAGTATTAGTAGTGGTTAAGAACACAGACTGTGGATTTAGACCCCCCTGAGTTTGAATCCCAGCTCTACCACTTGCCCGCTATGTGATTTTGCAAATTATTTTACCTCTCTTTATCTCAATTTCCTCATCAGTAAAACAGGGACAACATTTGTACCTACCTGATGATTAAAATGAGCTTAGATGTATGGCTTTAGAACAGTATCTGATACAGAGCAAATGTTACAGAAGTATTGACTATTCATTTTATTTTCTTAAAAAGTGATGTAATTCATGTTATTTTTAAGAAAAAGTTAAAACAAACAAGAAGATGAATCATATCTATGCAAATACCATTCAGCTAATAATTGCTTAAATTGGGATTGAACCTAAGCCCCCCACCAGCTCCAGAATGTGGGCATCTAACCATTTTGTAATTCAGGAAAAGCAACGTCAGCCATGGCTTTCACATATTTGCAGGATGAAGGAGACTTCTTCCTTTGTTTTTTGTGACGTTCTGGATTTTCGAAAGTTTTAATAAGGAATACACACTGCTCTTGTAACCAGAAAAATGTTATACCTATAAGCTACATTTCAAGTTATTTCAAACAAAGCAAAACTTCCCACACTCACTTGCTTTCCCCATCAGTCAGTTAGCCAATCACTTTATTTCTGCACCATGACTGGTAGAGAGCTTCATGGAGCTGCTTGAAATCATACAGGGTGTCAAATTCATGGTCACAGAAAACAGGTTACGGGCACCCTCCAGGGGTGACACAGTATTTCAGAATCAGCATGAGCTCTAGAGTCAGACAGAACCAAATTCGAATCTTGAAACTATCAGCTACAGGCCCGTGGAAAAATTTCTCAACTGCCCGGAGTCTCTGTTTCCTCTGTGATGAAAAAAGAGAACATCTCCCCATGATGCCTGACTCCGTGAGAGCTCTGTATGAAGAGTCCATCAATGCTCCAGGTACACCATATGCATTCAGGTCTTCAGGTCATAAGGTTGATTACTGAATTTTTTTTTTTTAAAGATTTTATTTATTTATTTGACAGAGATCACAAGTTGGCAGAGAGAGAGAAAGAGAGAGAGGAGGAAGCAGGCTCCCTGCCAAGCAGAGAGCCCGATGTGGGACTCGATCCCAGGACCCTGAGATCATGACCTGAGCTGAAGGCAGAGGCTTAACCCACTGAGCCACTCAGGTGCCCTGATTACTGAATTTTTAACTGTCTTTTAGAGCCACTGAATCGCCCTACACTGCCATGAGGATAGGGGACTGCTAATTCCTAAATGACAACCTTAAATGGGGCAATGCATGAAAAACCACTAACTTCTAGTTGGGGAGAATGAGCACCAGAAAGCCCACTGTGACCTATTTCCAGGTTAGAGGACAATGATGCCATTCCTGTTGAGTGTGTATCCCCTCACCCCCACCCCACCTTTAAAGAACAAATATAACAGAAAATGAAGCTTTTTATGAGATATTAAAAATACATCACAAATGAAATCCTGCCTGTATGTTGCTGATTTGAAAATGGGTTTGAAAGCATTCCTTACATCCAGATTGGATTACTCTCACTCTTATTTTGCAATATCGCCAGTATTTTTTTTTAAATGATTATTATTACTAGAACTTGTTCTGGGTCCAGAACATGGCAATCGGAATTATCTCTGGCAATTCTGCAGCTCAGTCCTCTCACCAGCCCCTAAATCTCAACAAGAGTTCTGAATTTCAGCCAGAATTGATTGGAAAATTGGCCTTATAATTCACAAGGGTTCAGATTTGAGATCAGTTAACACCAGACTTCTGGAAACACTGGCTGCCCCCTTGGGCCAATGAGTGGTGAGGTTTTTCTCCTTGAAAACAGAGCTGAAAGTCATGCCTTTCTTCCTCACTCCTAGTTATGCAGATGGCATCCTAAGAAGTGCTCTGAGAGGGAGGGTTGCCTGCTGTCTTTGTGCGGGCTCTACAAAGAACAAGACACTTGTTCCAAAGGAAGGGGATCTCCAGACCCGCATTCTCAATTTACATATGATAAAGTTGAGTCCCAGAGAGGAGGCGGGATCTATTGGGGTTGTACTAGGAATTATGGAAGACTACAATTTGTATCTCCTAAATCTTAGGCTATGGTTGTTTTTTCTCTACACTGCCATGCCTCATTAATGAAAGTCTCTGCAAGTGGTGGGTCATCTATGGATTGACTAACCAAAGCCTCTCTTAAACATGGCCTGGATCTCAGGAGCATACAACCCATCCATTTAATCAATGGGACAACAATGTATCTTCGCCCTCTTTCAAATTTTGTCTGTCTCATGAACGCTTTTGGTCATGAGAAAGGCCACTTTGCCATGTAGAGCAAAAATATGAATGCCTTTTAGAAATTGCAAGCCTGCTTTGGAATGTGCATTCTCTGTTCCAGTTGGAATGACCTCTGGACGTGGAACTGTTAAAAATCAGAATATGGCTTTCCTGGAAGTGAGAGAAACATATGAGAAGATGCATGCAGGCCATTTCCTGTAATGCAGGCTCCAACCCATCCTCCCGTTAGCCTTTCAAATCCTGCAGCCTTTTCTGACATTAGGGCTGACCATCTGTGAAGGGCACCTATTTGGAACTGCAGATTGAGGCTACAAGAACTAGGTAGCGGGGGCTTCATCCAAATCGGACTTCTCACACGCACCGAGACTATTTAATTGCACAATCAATAAGATTGCAAAGAAAGCCTCAAAGGTCACCAACATCACTGTAGGATGTAGTAAAATGTGACAGAAGGAAAACCTTAAGAGGGCCATGTCAAGGGTCCAATCGATCACTGCTAACTTTTGTCTGTGTCAGATTTAAGAACATTTGACATCTGTGCCAGGAAAAGGCAAAGGCAGTTATGCAAACCATCCAGCTGCTTCCCAGAACCCAAAAGTTCAGTGAGGATCATCTGTAAAGAATACACAGAAGACAGCCAGTGAAGGGACTCAACAACGCTACTCATAAAGGTTCACAAACAAACAAACAGATTTCCACATCGGCAAGCCAAGTCCCAAATGTTGCGTACAGCTGGGTAAATTTGACCTTCCAAGTGTTTGTTCTTCTTTGTCACCCATTTTAAAAACAGGAGCCCCCGCCCAGGATTCCATGGAGGAAATGTTAGCATGCCAGGTTGGTTAAGGGGTCAGTAGCTGAGTTAGACTGCGCTGGCTGAAATCCCATTCCTGCCACCTCTTAACTGCATGACTTTGGACAAGTGGCTTAGCTGCTCCAGGCCTTTATCTCCCATCTGTAAAATGGGGGCAATGTCTGTGCCTAGCTTACAGGGTGTGGGGAGGATTAAACGTTCTCATCTATCTATGTACCCAGCACAGTGACTGGCATACAGCAAGGGCTCCACAAATGTCAGGTTATTTTGAAATAATAAATTATTCTGAAAATACAACATCACATTCAGCATATGGCAGTGGAGAAAGTAGCCAGGAGGGGAATAGGAGAAAAGCAAAGACTGCTTACCATAATCGTTAGAACTGCTATCCCTTATTGAGAGCTTATGATATGCCTGGTGCTATGTCAAATGCTTCATGAATATCTTCTTATTTAATCACCAAGGAATATTATAAGGTAAACACTATCCCCCTTTTTCATACAAGCAACCAAAGCACAGCAAAGTGAAGTAATTGACCCAGAATAAGACATTAAAAAAACAGACTCAAATGGGGGACCTTCTGACTCTACCACTTTGGCTCTTCTGAAGTCTCTGATCATCTTTGAGTCCCCTGAGACAATCTGGTACAATTCTGGCAGGGCACACAATGAACCACCTGCAGATGGTGGGAGAAATCCGTCCCCTGCAGCAGCACGGTTGGGTACTGCTCCGTGGGGTCCCACCACACGCATCCTATCACCCCAGGCCCTTTCACGGGAACAGGTAGGGGCCGGAAGTTTCTGCATGTCCATCTACTTTCAGAAAGGCAAAACGGAGCAAACACATGGGCCACGCTAAGACAAATGGTCTCCTGTTCCCTGAAGTTCCCTTTCCGTTGATGAGGCACATTTACAGGGCTAGGACTCAAAATATATTCAGTTCAGATGAGCACAGCAAGCATTTATAAAAAGTGGCACATCGTAGGTAAGGTGGGGGGGCAGTCAGCACAGAGAAATGAATCATATTGAGGTCACGCACAAGGAAAGCTCATGAAAAAATAGGCGACTATAAAACTGTATATGAAGGCATAGTGATGGAGAGCTGAGCTTTGAGAATGGAGAGATCTGAATCTGAATCCTGATTCTAAACTTACTGGGTATATGGATCCAAACAAATCACTTTACTTTTGCATCTGCAGAACGTGGTGACTATGTGATCTCTACTGAGGTGACTGGGAGGAGAAGCAGTTGAACCCTTTCGTATTTGCACATAACTAGCAATGCCTGGGGCTAGCCCTACCACCTACTGGCTTCTGTCCCTGAACAAGTCACTACATCACTCTGTGCCTTTGTTTTCCCATCTGTAAACTGAAATTATAGTAGTACCTGCCCCCTCAGGTGGTCACAAGGAATCAGGAGATGAATATTTATGAAGCACTTAGAAAATTGTCTGGCTCATAGGAAAGAGTCAGTGTTAACTATGACTCTTACTGCTGCAGGTCATTTTGATAGAGGAAAGCACAAGATGCTATAAGAAAACAAAGAGCCATTTAACTAAAGCTGCAGTGGGTGGGCAGGAGAAGCTTCCCAGAAAAGAGAGTGCAAGTGAGCATATTCCAGGTAAAGGGGCAGGGGGTGAAGGGCAGCAGAGGCCGGGGCAGGATTTAGAATCCGCATTCTCGGATTTCCTTTACAGTCCATCTTCAGCGGAGACCCTGCCTCTCATATCTCTTGCTTAGTTATAGTTCTTGGTTCCTGCAATTGGTTTAAAGGCAAATTCCAAGCCAGCAATGGAGTGGGAGGGGGTGAGAGGAGAATGCAGGACCCCATTTTGAAAAAGGGCTGTAACCATTTAGCCGATTATTTAACATTGTGGAATGCAGTAAGGTCAGAGACTGGCTCACCTTTCAATGTAGCTACAGCTCCAACGAGCAATCTCTGAAATTGCTTGAAGTCATTTACACCAGTGAATGCATATGCATCAGGGCTTGGTTAAAGATTTAGAGGATAAGCTGGTTAATAGAATTAATTTGATATATCCGGTATAATTCAGTGGAACACATGAGTGCCCTTCAGAACCCAAAGCTTAGGGGACAGGAACAAATCCTTGTACCAGCCATTAAAGAAGGATTAGTTGGCCTCCGGAAGGAGTAAGCCCATGACTTTCATTCTTCTCTAGCTGAGTGCAAAATGGATGTCTTGATAAATGGCTACGCTATAAATGACTTATCAGCAACCTGGACTGTTGAGTTTATTTTATATTTGGGGCCACTTTGGATTCATTCCACAGTCCTATCTGATCCCTTTGCCTCATTTCTGAAGCCAGGAGGGACCGCACGGAAGGCCAGGGCGCCCTAACCTCACCCAGGGCATTACCCTTTGCGAGACGGAGATGGGGTGGCTACAAGGAGACCACCTCTCCCCCATCTGGGTAGGCTCGCTGTGGACCCGAGAGGGAACAGCGGCTAGCCGCCTTGGATTAAAAGAAGGGCTGGCCGGGTACTGAGGCTGCCGGGGGGAGCTGAGAAGCAAGCCAGCCCAAGAGTCTAATATTTATTGCAGTTCAGCAAGACGCCAACATACCCACATTTTGCAGATGAAACATGACTTTGTAGGACCCGATATCTAGTTTTTTGAAGGTGATTCAAAACAGGAGTAGATCATATTTTGCTAGGAGAAATAAAAGCTTCCTCCTCCATTCCTGTTCATCTTGTGATGCCAAATTAGGGAGAACTTCTGGCCCAGAAATAGGGAAAAAAACTGGAGCTGTTTTAAGATGATGAGAGAGGTGCTTTTCCTGCCACTTGCAGGACAGATGATTTTTTTTATGGTATCAAATTAGAACAGTGGTAAGCTTTTGCAATCTGGGAAAAAGAACTGGGCAGTAAATGCTGATTAGTCCTTTGGGATATGTGTGTCTCTGGCCAGCATGGCCATTAAAATATTCTGTCAGCGAGAAAGACACCGGAAGAGAATTTTAACAAAAGTAAGAAAGTCCGGGGCACCTGGATGGCTCAGTGGGTTAAGCCTCTGCTCTTTGGCTCAGGTCATGATCTCAGGGTCCTGGGATTGAGCCCTACATTGGGCCCTCTGCTCAGCAGGGAGCCTGCTTCCCCCTCTCTCTCTGCCCGCTGCTCTGCCTACTTGTTATCTCTCTCCCTCTGTCAAATAAATAAATAAAATCTTTAAAAGAATAAAAAAAAAAGGAAGGAAGTCCAGAAGAAAGGGAGAAAGCATCCATCTAATATTTACATAAGAGCATTACATAGCAAGGCGGTTTTGATATTCAGAAATTTGGCAAAGTGTCCAGCATAGCACCTGTCGATAGGAACGATGTGAAAAACACATGAAAAATAAACGAGTATGCATGAAGTCTATTCCGACCAAATGGGACAGGTAGTGTCACTTACATTCATTTGTATTCTTAAACAAATTCCTCTGTCTCCTGGAAGACAGAGACTGTTTTCCTGTTTCTCTCTTCACTTGAAATTGAGTCAGCATAAATATAAACCCTGAGCCGGAGAGAAAGGAAAGCCTGGGCTCACAGACCTTTTCTGACTAGTCTTGGGCAAGTCCCTTGACTTTAATTTGCCTCAGTGTCCTGAACTGTAAAATGGGGGAATAGTGGGGTTTAACCTTACAGATAGTGGCAGTAAGGATTCAGTGAGAATGTTCTGACCACCACTGGCAAGGGACATCTGTACCTTGTATTTTCGCTGTTTGTCAACCCTTCTTCCCTTTGTTTTTCAGCAAAGATCCTATCTCACACACAGTAGGTCTGCATTGGGCAAAGGTCCATAATGCTGACTTGGTGGACAGAGGTTTCTACAGCAGTTGCCACTGCTGTCGGCTGTGATGTAAATGGACACCAAGAATGCTGAGGGGCTGCCTTGCAGCAGAGCGAGACCACCCCTCCCCGGTCCCAACAGCCCTTTCCTGTGCCACGACAGATAAAATCCATGTCGCATCCAAGTAGGTCAAGGAAGAAAGAAGGACAGAAAGAGAGAAGCAAGGGAAGGGTACCGGGGGCAACAGAGGGATAAAAAGAGAGGGAAATAAATGTGTTTTTGAAATGCTCTTCTAATTCTTTGGGAAGAAAAGACAGCAGTGTTGAGCTAATGCCCCCAAAATAGATCTGAGCAAACATTTGCCAATGATCTGGAAAAGAAAAATCTTTCCTGACACTTCTTTTTAAGTAACAGTGGGCCTTGGGACTCCAGGAAGGGAGGGGAAGTACTGAGGCCAGGCAAGGTCTTGCCCACGCTGCGTAAGGCTCTCTGGAGCGCCGCTGCCAAAGTTCAGACCTGGCGCGTGACAAGCAAACCTCTGAATGCTGTGGTTTGGATTTTGCTCATGGCTGAATTTCATATGTGAGGTCTTCTCATACCCAAGAAACGAGGCCTTGCCTAATCGAAATCAGACATAAAGGCCACACACGTTTGCAAGGATGCCTGCCATCTTGCCCTTCTTTACAACATTTGCAGTGCTCTCTTAAGAGGAAGGCAATAGAGAGGGGGGCAAGCAAGTCAAATGTGATTGGTCCCCCTCCTTTCTTTCTATTGAGGTCATCATTTACAAACAGAGTATTTCTGGGCACAGTAACAGATATTAATAAGAAAAATCGTTGTTTGGACCGATGAACTTTGAAAATGGGTGTTAAAAAGTTAAGCAGGTCTTTGCTCCGGCAGCGAATGTCGATAGGCTGAACACTTACTACGTAGGCTCTCAGCCATCAGGTTAACTGTTCTGTTCGCATCATTTGACACAATTACCCACTCTCTCCCTCTGAAATACTTTCTCCAGCTGGTGTCCAGGTTACCACCCTCCATCAGTTTCTCTATTTCATGAGCCTGTCTTTCTCAGCATTCTTTATACTCTCTTTCCTCCTCATCCTCCACACCTGGGGAGACTGGACCTCAGTGGGTCCCTCCTCAATGGATGGTCACATTGACTTTATGGGGCTCCGATACCATGCATTGTCTTTTCTGACTGTGACCTCACCAGCTAGCTGTAGATTCCTACTTTCAAAGTCCATAAATGGCATCTCCATTTGAATATCTAGTAGGCACCATCCACGTGATATGGCCATAACCAAACTTCTGATTCCTGCTGCCTCCCTCTACGCCTCCTCCCCATGGTTTCTACATTGTCCTCCCCAGTCAACCCCATGGTATCACTGTTGTCTCTATGGCTCAGGTTCAAAGTGGAGGAGCCGTTCTTGATTCCTCTCATTGCCTAACAATCTGTGTCCAATTCAACCCCACATCCTAACTGCAGTGCTCTGAAAAATATGCTCTCAATCTATTGTGATCACTCTCACACTAGTCCAAGCCACTGTCATCTTTCACAAAGACAGCTGCAAACACCTTCTAACCAGTCTCCCTGGGACACTCCCACTCACCAAAGTCAATTACCAACACTGCATGATTGGAAAAACAGAAATCAGATCATGTTACTCCCCTCTTCAAAAACCTCTGATGATTTCTCATTTTACTAAAAATAAACTATGAACTTCTCCCCATATCCTAAAAAGCCCCATATAATCTGCGCCCTCCTTACCTCTCTGGCTTCATCTATTACCACTATCCCCCTAACTCACATCCTTACAGGAACACCAGTTTTGTACTACTCTGAACAGGCCAAGAACTAGCCTCAGGGCCTTTGCACTGAGTGTACTGCACTGGTACAGCACTGCTGCACCACTGGCCAGTATGGCCCTGCCCTACATCTTCAACTGGCTTTTACGACACCAGTTCACCAAGCCGATAATGCCTTTCTCTCTCTGAACCTTCATCTTTCCCCTCTGTGAGACGATTCTGAAGAAAATTTTCTGTATTATTATATAAGGGAAGTGCCACGTGAGCATGGATGGAGAGGATAAGGATTTTGTAGACTACAGAGTGTCAGGACATTTGAACAACATTTGGTCCCATATAATAAAACTGACTCATATTATCAGCAACCAAATAAAACTGTAAATAAAAACCAAATAAAACTATAAGACACATTAGAAACTTACCATTATAATTCACCATGACCTTTATCATTTTATTTTTATTATTTTTAAAAGACTTATTTGTTTTAGAGAGAGAGAGTGCAGTAGGAAGGGGCAGAAGGAAAGAAAGAGAGAATCTCAAGCAGACTCCACACTGAGGGCAGAGCCTGATGGAGGGTTTGATCTCACAACCCTGAGATCAAGACCTGAGCTGAACCAAGAGCCAGGCACTCAAATGACTGTTCCACTCAAGTGCCCTGGGCTTTGTCATTTTAGTGTAGAACATCATAGTCACTTCAAGTGAAGACATAATTTATTGTAAATCTGGCTGTATTTCCATGTTTGCCATGAAAATGTTCCATTCCTTTGTTAGAGGTAAATGGAATTGAACAAACGAATCATTCATTTGAACAATGATAGTATTTCAGAGCCTCTTCTGAGTAGTTATTTTGTAGATATTTCCCTCATGACAACCCTCCAAGGGGCATATCACCATCCCAGTTCCCATTTTAAAGATGGAGAAACTGAGGCCAGATGTGTGAAGCTGACTTCCCCATGCACACAGAGCTAACAAATGACACAGTCGATTTGTGAAGCCAGCTTTTTCTACCAATTCACATTGTTTGTTTATGAAACTTTATGTTCGGCTCAATTATGAACTTTTTTTTTTTTTTAAGATTTTATTTATTTATTTGTCAGATAGAGAGAGAGCGCAGGAGCAAGCACAGGCAGGCAGAGTGGCAGGCAGAGGCAGAGGGAGAAGCAGGCTCACCGCCGAGCAAGGAGCCCAATGTGGGACTCAATCCCAGGATGCTGGGATCATGACCTGAGCTGAAGGCAGCTGCCCAACCAACTGAGCCACCCAGGCGTCCCTCAATTATGAACTTTTAAGTATATTGGCAAAGAGGATTCCATAAATAGTATGGGCTTTTGAGTTTGTGCAGTATAGTTGCAGGTCCTGGGGCTTAATATAAAGAAGGAAAATTTTAAGTATATTGGCAAAGAGGATTCCATAAATAGTATGGGCTTTTGAGTTTGTGCAGTATAGTTGAAGGTCCTGGGGCTTAATATAAAGAAGGAAAATTTTACTTTGCATTTTTTGGTCCCTAAGTCTCTAAGTGTTTTTTTAAGAAAGAAAATATGCCATTTTGCAAGGATTTGCAAGTTAAACCAAAAGTAATGAGAACATTTCTCAAGGAACCAAATTTTTATTGAGAGCTTTCATACATTAGGATGGTTTGCCTCATGAGACAGTGGTTTCCTCATCCCGTGGTACATAAACAGAGATTGGACACCCCCTAGTAAGAGATATTATGGATGAGAGGGCCTTCCTGAGTCAGAAGGTCTGGACTAGACATTTCTACACAAGCTGGACTGGGCATTGTTTAGTGTTCTTTGAACTTCGAGACCTAATTATTCAGTCAATATCAAAAGTTGAAACTTTGCTTGGTTTCCTCCAAAGGCAGAGTATGAGATAACGTTTGGGTATTAAGCAGTTACTTAAGAGGTGATCCACGAAGAAGGAAAGGCAGTGGAGAAAGAGAGACAGGGACATAAGGATAAGCTAATCAATGGTGGGTTATTGAGTTCATGATTTCTGTGGTCTTCCTGAGAACCTTCAAGGAACCACGTGAAGTGAGCCTCCATCCATAACCTCCCAGATGACTGGGCACTTATTCATCAGCTTCCACCCAACTGGTGAAGGCTGTGCCTATGCAGGAGCTGAGGAGATTTCTGTAGTTCCAGAAAAGGTCATAAGGAAGAAATGTAGAGAAATTGGTGGTGTACCTTTGAGGTGAGTTGAAATAAAAATGCATAGAACTGCCCATCACAGCTATACGAAGGTAAGAATTAGGCTGAATATGATCTAGCCAAAAAGACTTGTTAGATCCACTCTTTGGTTTGTTTTGATTTATAGGATGAGGTCTGGAGGAATCAGCAGGGGCCCCATGACAAATGCTTTTTTTTCACTCTATTCTTCCTAAGAGTGAAGGATTAGCCATGGTTCTTATGTTAAGCAGAATATTGGCCCACAAAGATGTTCACCTCCTAATAGCTGGAACCTATATATATTCTAAGTTACATGGCAAATAGGAATTAATGGTGTAGATAGAATTAATGTTTCTAATAAGCTGGCCTTGAGAGAAGATTATCCTGAATTAGCTGGATTGGCCTAATATAATCACAAGCATTCTTACAACTTGAAGACAGAGGCAGGAAAAGAGAATCAGAGAGATGAATGGTGACAAGGACATTGCTGTCCTTGAGGATAGAAGAGGAGGGCCATGCGGGTGCCTGAGTGGCTCAGTCAGTTAAGCACCTCACTCTTGGTTTCAGCTCAGGTCATGATCTCAGGGTCGTAGGATCGAGCCCCATGTTGGGCTCCATGCTCAGCGCAGAGTGGGCTTGGAATTATCTCTTTCCCTCTCCCTCTGTCCTTTCCTCCACTTGTGCTCTCTCTCTCTCTCTAAAATAAAATAAATAACTAAAATTGAAGAGAAAGGAGGAGAAGGGGGAGAAGAAGAAGAGGAAGTAGAGGAAAAAGGAGAAGGAGGAAAAGAAGGAAGAGAAGGAGAAGAAGAAGAAGAGGAAAAAAGGAGAAGGAGAAAAAGGAGAAGGAGAAGGAGAGGAAGGGAAGGAGAAGAAAAGGAGGAGGAAAAGGAAGAAGAAGAAGGGGGCTATGAGCCAAGGAATGGAAAAGACAGGAAATGGATTCTTCCTTAGAGTCTCCTGAAGGAATGCAGTCCTATAACACATTGATTTTAGCCTAATGAGATGTATTTCAAACTTTTACACTCGAGAACTATGAAATAATAACTTTGTGTTGCTTAAGTCCCTAAGTTTGTGGTAATTTGTTATAGGAGCAGTAGGAAACTAATACAGTATCCTACTCCACAGCACTGCAGGGTGATTTATGGAGTCTAATCCAAAGAAGATCAGCACATTATGTTGGCTACTGGGCGATATATGGTCTCTATGACAAACAACTCCCAGGCCCCTGTGGCTTAAAACAATGAAAATACATTCCAGAGTCACAGGTAGATAGGTTGATGCAATTCATTTGCAGTATATATATTAATCTGCACATCGTCATATGGCTAGGCTTAATTGTGTTTGACCAGGCTACGCTAGACTAATTTGGGCTCTAGGTTTCTTTTTTTTTTAATTTAAGATTTTATTTATTTATTTGACAGACAGGGAACACAAGTAGGCAGAGAGGCAGGCAGAGAGAGAGGAGGAAGCAGGCTCCCCGCTGAGCAGGGAGCTGGATGCAGGGCTCGATCCCAGGACCCTGGGATCATGAACTGAGCCAAAGGCAGAGGCTTTAACCCACTGAGCCACCCAGGCACCCCTGGGGCTCTAGGTTTAAAGACAGGCTCAGGTCAACTCCAAAATTTTTATTCTGGAACCTAGGCTGAAGAAGTAATGACTTTTCGGGGCATGCTGATCTCCTGGCGGAGGGAAGAAGATTTTAAAAACTGGCATAGATTGGTCATGCCTTTTAAGGTCTCAGACTGAAGTTGACACATTATTACTTCTGCCTACCTTCCACTGTCTCAAGTATGTCATAAAACTTACCTTCCCCCCAAGTCACTGGATTCAGGAAGGACAGTCAGCTAAAGAAGTGTTGCGAAGGGAGGGAAGAAAGAGCTCTAGGCAAATAACACAATCTACCTAAGTCACTGGGAGGTGTCACAGGCTGTGAAATGGGCTCACCAGTCTCTTGCACAGACAGGTCCCATGGTGTACTGGCCAAAACGGTTGGGTTTCCAAATCTATAGAGATCCATTAGGCTGAAAACATGTCTAAACATATGCTTAGAATCCTAAGTCTAAGAATCACACGAGGAAGTGTAATCTGATTATCATTTTGAATAGGGGAAAAGCAGGGCCTTGAGAAAGGAATGTCATTTTCCCAAGACCAGACAGTTGGTGGTAGAGCCGATAATGAAACAAAGGCCTCCAAAATCTCAATCCAGGGCTCAACCCACAGCTTTATTAATCCTGGAATCCAGCTTTGTTACTATTCCAAGTCCTGTGGAGGTCATACACTAATGGCACTACTGAATTTAGAAAGGTGAAGTTGATTATTTTTTTAAAGATTTTATTTATTTATTTGACAGAGAGAGATCACAAGTACGCAGAGAGGCAGGCAGAGAGAGAGGAGGGGAAGCAGGCTCCCTGCTGAGCAGAGAGCCTGATGCAGGGCTTGATCCCAGGACTCCAGGATCATGACCTGAGCCAAAGGCAGAGGCTTTAACCCACTGAGCCACCCAGGCTCCCCAATGAAGTTGATTATTCCAGCATCAGACACACAGAGTCTTTATTTTCTCCTCTGGTGTTCAGGTTTGAACATGGCTTTCTTTTGGCTGGGGCTAGAGAAACCCACTCTGCCTCTGCCCGACCTTCTGCTTGGGTGTTGTGGAGTAGCGATTCAGAGGGAAAGCACCTTCCAAACCCACATGGGTTTCTTCATATTTTTTTTTCCTATGACAGTAATTTTTGAATGTAGGAGATGCCCAAATCAAGAGGGCTGGAGGCATAGAGGTTCTCTTTTGACCAAGGGTCAAGGAGGGCATCTTTATAAGCTTTCTCAGACTTTCTTTTCCGGAAGCTTCAATCCTCCAGAGAAGGAAGGTGAGGTCTGTTTCCTATGCCTGAAAAAACTCTTTTGTTACTCTTTGATTCCTCCAAACCATGTGGGAAAACCCAGGTCAGTTGCCATCTGGTCTAGGAATCCTCTACTTTCCCTGGGCAGAGTTAATAGCTCACTTGTCCCCGCTCATACAGCACTTTATTCAGTCCTCACTCTATCATTTATCACAATGTATGACGCATTTCCTTAACAAAACTATCTCTCTCACCAGATTATGTCTTCTTTCATTTAGTACAATGTCTACCATACAGAAGATATTCAATAAATACTTGTTTAATTATGGAAATGATTCTATTGCCTGTTTTATTTTAGCCAACAGTTCAAAATAACATCATGTAGTGAAATACTCTTAAACATACTTATTAAACATCCTTGAATAAACATATAAATGAAACAGAAGTGACAATTTCTAAGCGCCTTTTCGGAGCCATCTCTATTCTATTCATGTCATCTTAACACACAGAACAAGGCACATTGATTCACATGCATGCATGTTTATATGATGAACTAAATAATAACACAGAGCTTGGGGGACATCATAATCAACCTCTCTCTCTCTGTTTTTTACTAAGGCAGACAGAAACAAGTTAAGGAACACTTATTTGGAAGATATCTTTTTAGCGTTGTAGTTTCCAAATGATTTGTGTGTGCCCAGCAGTCAATCAATGAGCTTCATTTTATTAATCTAAAAATAAGCAGGGAGTACTACACGCCAGAAATGATCTCAGCTCACCTCTGAGAGGTAAAGTCCCCAGTGGAGGCACTTTTGTTGCTCAGCTGAAGAATGGAGGTAGGCCCTCTGCAGCAATTTCCAATTAGCTAAAGGAGTTGGGGGATGATTTTGGCAGACTTGAACTAGTTTTGGAATGAGTCTGTCCCATTCCTTACTGTGCACATCTTGCCATTTCTGAAGCTGTGAGTCAGGCTGATGTCAGCCAAGCAAGTAGCTGAACCAGCATGTCCAAGGAGATTGGGGGTGTCCTTGGCAAGGGTCGTAGATGCTACCTACTAGGGGCAGCTGTCCTAGAAGTGATGTCACTTTCTTCCTATTCAGATCGTTTCTTCCTGTTCAGATCGTAACTCTATAACAGGCTTTTTTCCCAAAAGAGGTCCAAGTGAAGTTATGAGTGCCCTGAGCACTTTTTTGGGGAATGGCTATGTACAAATCTATGTATCTAAATCTAGTGAATTACTAGAGACCAAAGAGCTATGAATTCTATTTTTTGCTCTATCATGATTCATTGTGAAACCTGGGGCAAATTCCTCTTTTTTGCTGGACCTCTGTTCTTCCATCTACATCATGACCATGTTGGAAAGGCAATCTCTAAGGCCTCTTCCAGCAATGTTGTTCTTTTAATCAGTTGACAACAATGGCAATATCTATTTTACAACATTTAAGGAACTGATGTATCCTTCTGAGGACATTTTACTAGCAACTCAATGGTCTTGTTTTGTCTTTTATTACCACTCCCTCAAACAAGTCTGAAATATATCAAAGTTAACACTCTTGCCAATCTGTGGTGGGATTTAGAAAGGAAGCTGTGCTGCCTTCTGTTGGTTGTCTATGGCCAGGTTTAAGCATCATACAATTGGAAACCAGAAAATGGGTGTGGTGTAGTTTTGAAGATAGCAAAGCTCTATACTTGAGTTCCAGATCCCAGATTGGAATCAAGGTTTTGGAGACTTAGACCTCGAATGTTTTTTTATAACTAAAAAAAGTCATAGTGGTTCTAAGGAAGCACGCTTTCCTTAGCTTGACCACTTAATAACCGATGACCTTAGGAAATACTATCAATTTCTGAGCCTATAAAGTATAGCTTTTGGAGTCTTTTTAAATGATAGCTAACAATCATGTAAATGTTGCATACCAAAAAGATATTTATGCTAATTTATTTTCTATTTGGAACCATTACAAGATCTTACTTCAACCTCATCTTCTGCTACTTGCCCTCAAGTATCACTCTTGGCCTGAACATTAAAATAAACAGAAAAGCATAGAGCAAAAGGCAAGGAACTAACTGACTGATCTTGTCAACCACGGTCTAGTGCACTATGCTTCAAATATTTTATGTCCTCCAACTTTATAGCAGCGGTATGCTTTAAGGAACTATATTGATGAGGAAATCTAGAACTCAAATCCCATTTAGGAAAGCTTTATCAAATAGGTTTATCATATGGAAAAAAATTACTCCAAGTCTCCTGATGAAAGTAATATTTTACTCTCAAATTTGATTTAAAATTCTATTGTGTGTTTGATTTTTAAATAAAAATCTTAAATATTTTTGCTTAACTTTGATTTCAGGAACCGATGGCATTTAGTACTTAGATCTTAACCTTTTTAATGAAATTTCCCTAACTGGTAAGAATATTGAATTTGGAATCAACCGTAATGTACAAAAGTATTCTTCATTTCAGCAAATGACTTAGACATCAATTGAGAAAGAAACTAAACTTGGGAAAGGAAGTGTCATGGGGATTTCTATATCTCCTCTGCTTATGTTTTTAGCTTCCCCCTGCAACACCTTCCAAGCTGGTCTCTATTGAGGACAACTTGTTGAGGTAAATGGTAAGCACACTGGTCTTTAGTAGTCTAGAGACCTGTATGTGGACTGTCCTCAAACTTCTATTAGTTATATGGCCCAGGCCTTGCATGGTCACAACAGAACTTCATAATGTTAGAATGCAAATACCCAGGCCAACTAACAGGGCTGCCATTAGGATTCAAAGAGAAAATGCACTGTATGTTTCTCAGTACCAGATAAGGTTTTCCCTCTCTGAATTGTGCTTCATAAAATGGAATTGGTTTTCATTTGAGAGCTGATGATCTTCTTTCAATTACTGTATTTTGAATACCAAATTTTATCTGGGGAAGGCCCATTATTTCTGTAACTCTTGATCAGTTCTAGGGCTAGATGCTTATACAAATCATCTAACAGAAGCAGTTACCAAAAACAAAGGCAATTCAGTGTAACAAATATTCATTTAGTAAGTGCCCCATCTTGGGAGTGAGGTAGGGGTGTTGGGGAGAGGAGGGTGGGACAATGAGGCAGGAGGAAATGTGTCCTTACAATAGCAAGATTTGCTTTGAATTTTCTTGATGGCTAATGATGTTGAATATGTTTTCTTCTTGTGTCTGTTAGCCATTTGTATATCTTTTTTGGAGAAGTGTCTGTTCATGTCTTCTGCCCATTTTTTGACTTGATTATTTGCTTTTTGGGTGTTGAGTTTGAGAAGTTCTTTATAGATCTTGGATACCAACCCTTTATCTGTAGTGCCATTTACAAATATCTTCTCCCATCCCATGGGTTGCCTCTTTGTTTTGTTGACTGTTTCCTTTGCTGTGCAGAAGCTTTTTATCCTGATGAAGTCCCCTAAGTTCATTTCCGCTTTTGTTTCCCTTGCCTTTGGAGATGTGTCTTGAAAAAAGCTGCGGTGGCTGATGTCAAAGAGGTTACTGCCTATGTTCTCCTCTAGGATTTTAATGGATTCCTGCTTCACACTGAGGTCTTTCATCCATTTAGAGTTTATCTTTGTGTATGATATAAGAGAATGGTCGAGTTTCATTCTTCTGTATATAGCTGTCCAGTGTTCCCAGCACCATTTATTAAAGAGACTGTCTTTTTTTTCCACTGGATATTTTTTCCTGCTTTGTCAAAGATTTGTTGACTACAGAGCTGAGGGTCTATATATGGACTCCCTATTCTGTTCCAATGATCTGTGTGTCTGATTTTTGCCAGTACCATGCTGTCTTAGTGATCACAGTTTTGTAATATAGCTTAAAATCAGGCAACCATGATGACCCCAGCTTTATTTTTCATTTTCAGCATATCCTTGGCAATTCAGGGTCTTTTCTGGTTCCATACAAATTTTAGAATTGTTTGTTCCTGCACTTTAAAAAATGCCAATGGTATTTTGATCAGGATGGTGCTGAAAGTATAGATTGCTCTGGGTAGCATAGACAGCTTAACAGTGTTTATTCTTCTGATCCATGAGCATGGAATGTTTTTCCATATTTTTATGTCTTCTTCAATTTCTTTCATAAGTGTTCTGTAGTTTCTAGAGTATAGATCCTTTACCTCTTTGGTTAGGTTTATTCCACCAAAGGTACAGATGTAATGAAAAGAAGGGACACATGCCACAATGTTCATAGCAGCAATGTCCACAATAGCCAATCTGTGGAAGAGCTGAGATGCCCTTCAACAGATGACTAGATAAAGAAGATGTGGTCCATACATACAATGGAATATTACTCAGCCATCAAAAGGGATGAATGCCCACCATTTGCATTGACATGGATAACTGGAGGGGATTATGCTAAGTGAAATAAGTCAAGCAAAGAAAGCCAATTATCATATGGGTTCACTTATATGTGGAATGTAAAGAATAGCATGGAGGACATTAAGAGAAGGAAGGGAAAAATGAAGAGAGGAAAATCAGAGGGGGAGATGAACTGTGAGAGACTATGGACTCCAGGAAACAAACTGAGGGTTTTAGAGGGCAGGGGGCTGGGGATGGATGAGCCTGGTGATGGGTATTAAGGAGGGTATTAAGGATTGCATGGAGCACTGGGTGTTATACACAAACAATGAATCATGGGACACTATATCAAAAACTAATGATGTACTGTATGGTGACTAACAATAAAATAAATAAATGACAAATGAATGCTGGTCAGTTTTTTGGAATAAAAAATATTGAACTGTAAGATCTAAATAAGCAACTTCACTTTTGGGTTGATGTTTTTGATCTGAACACTTTGTTTTCTGAAGCCAAGCATTCAGTTAACAGTAAGCAGTCATGCATTAGAAACTAGAGCACAGGAAAAAGACACAGGGAAAAAGGAAAGAACCTTGAAAGAACCCGCAGCCCTTAAATAGATTTCCAAATCAGAGGCATTCTGAACACATTCTGAAGCTTTCCTAATTCCCAACATATACCTATTGCTATGAATCTATAATGCTTTGAATTACTCAAAGTTTTAAAATAAATGCAGATATGTTAACTTAACCTAGAGTTACCAAGTAGGTATCTCAAGGGACTTATCTTAGTAAATAAAGAGAAGTGATTTGTAATGAGCTTATCAGTAGTTGGTATGTAAAGTGCATGAGAATAGCTTGTTCTCTTAGGGTGTTTAAACATTCCTTCCAATGATATCAAAGATGTTTATTTGCCAATCAGATCCTTTCTCTCAAGAGTGCAGTGGTAAGTAAATGTCATTCATTCACACACATTTATGATTCACACAATTTATGTATAATATTCCAAACATTAAAACAATTAAGAAATGAGTAAAGTTATTTTTAGAATGCTTCAGAAGAATAAAAACAGGTTTTAAAAAGACTTATTTGATTTTTTAAATACTTGATTTATTTATTTATTCTTTTTGAGAGAGAGAGAGAGAGAGAAAGAGCTTGAGTGAGCACATGAGTGGGGGGAGGGGAAGAGGGCGAGGTAAAGAGAGTATTTTTTTAAAATATTTTATTAACTATTTATTTGGGAGAGAGAGAGATCACAAGTAGGCAGAGAGTCAGGCAGAGAGAGGGGGGGGGGAGCAGGCTCCCTGCTGAGCGGAGAGCCCGACGTGGGACTCGATCCCAGGACCCTGAGATCATGACCTGAGCCGAAGGCAGAGACTTTAATCCACTGAGCCACCCAGGTGCCCCGAGAGTCTTAAGCAGGCTCCACACCCAGCATGGAACCCGACATGGGGCTCCATTCAACAACCCTGAGATCATGACCTGAGCCAAAATCAAGAGTGGAGTACTCAACCAACTGAGCCACCCAGATGCCCCTGAAATACTTGACTTCTTACCTGTTGTAACTAACCATTTCCATAGGAAGAATATCACTGAAATTGGGATGGGGTGGGAGGAGGAAGCCTGCAGATATGGAGACTCTTTCACCAGATGTTTGACTATAGTTAAACTTTTCTCCACCAACCATTTGGCAAGACCCTCAAAAGACAGATCTCACTTTTGCTTACAACTCACACCCTATGCTCTAGTATTTCTAAGTGTTTATATGCCATCACAACTTAGTTTTTACTGTTAAGAAAACATCCATAAAAAAAAAAAAAAA
>ML103097.1:0-29062 GCA_003697995.1 Taxidea taxus jeffersonii
AAAAAAAACATTGAATAATAGGGAAAAAAAACAATGAAATATTGCAAGATCTAAGCAGCCAGGAGACTGGAAGGGCAGGAGAGAAAAGACAGGCTGTTTCTAATCAAAACCCATGAGACAAAAATCATAAACTCAAACACTGTTCTTTCAGAACAAATTGCCAATCTCTGAGACTGATAAACCTGAGCCAAGCAGACTCTTAGAGGTGGCACCAAGGCACAGACACTAGCTTCCTGGACACTCATCCCAAGACCACTGTGTAACTGTCAAACACACCATCAGACTATAGAAAGGTGAAATTGAAACACCCAATTAAAAAAATAAATCTCCCCCATTCAGTCTAGCTTACTTCTGTAACTGCCTTTAACACTGAAGCATGATGGTGTCCCTCTGAAAAAAAACAGAAGCTCGAGAAGAATGTTTTCTACTCCCAGGTGCAGTTTAGGGTGATCTCATTTGCTCCCATTTACCACACATCTCCACCCACTCACCTGCACAGCCACCTAAGTTACACCCTCATATAGTGTCCTGAATTACAATGACAGTGACCTATGAATTTGAATGCCTAACAGAACCTTCTTTCTTTTGAATGACTAACCCCATTATTTTAAGAAATAGATCTTCTGAATACTAAAGTCCAATAGCAAATTCAAGCAATATGTCATAGTATGTGCTTCTAAAGATTCAGGTCATTAAGATGACTCAAAAACAGCCTTGAAAAGAAAACAACTGTGAGCCTGACAATTCACTGTGTGAGGCATATGAGAGAGACACAAAGAGAGAGAGCGAGCCATTCACGCTGAATAGCATAAGATATAATCATATTACTTCAGAAACCCTTATGGCTTTGGAAATGCTGATAATATCTTCTGACAGTGTTTACTTTCATGTGATATTTGATTTGCCTTCCAACCTAGAGCTGATTTCAAACTGTTTAGTCTCATTACCATAATTTATATCAGAACAAGTAACATAGCTTATATCTAGTCAAAACTTTAGGGATGATAAGACAACCTCAGGAAGATACCACAAGAAATGGGTCCAGAACTGTTCAAGGTACTGCTCTAAGGCCACAGAAGTAGCTAGTTAGCAGCAGAACTTGGACTAAAACTTTGACCACCTAAATCTCTGTCCAGGGTACTTTCTTCCATGCTTTTGTAGAGAGAGAGTAACAACACAAAACCTCTTTAGAATAGCTATGACTCAGGGTGCCTAGGTGGCTCAATGGTTAAACCTCTTCCTTCAGCTCAGGTCATGATCCTGGGACCAAGCCCCGAATGGAGTTCCCTGTTCAGCGGGAAGCCTGGTTCTCCCTCTCCCACTCTCCCTGCTTATGTTCCCTCTCTTGCTCTATCTCTCTCTGTCAAATAAATTAATAAAGTCTTAAAAAAAAAAAAAAAGAATAACTATGCCTCACAGACTTTCCTTTTTTCTTAAGCAATCATGTCAGAGTGTATTAGAATTTAAACTTCCTTGCATCCTAAAGGATTGAGTTTCAGTATACTCTTCTGCAACCCAAGGCGAGTAACTTAATCACACTGAGCCTCAGCTTTATCACTGGTTAAACAATGGGAATTCTAGTTAGCTCTCAGTATTGCTCTGAGGAACAAACCTGTGTGGTACAGCCTGACAAAAGAACCCACCCAAAGTAGTGCTCAGCAAATAGGCATTATCCCAAGGCCAAAGGAAATGGAATCAGGCTACTTACACAGTGAGTATGCTAAAGTATAGCCTTTTCAAAGACACAGCAGAAAGAAAACTGCCATTAAAATATGCATTTGATATACTAACCCATTAAAAGCAAACAGGCCATGTTTCTCCAAAAGTATTCTCCTCTTTCCCTGTTGCCTATTTCTGATCTCAAGACCCAGACCTAGAAGACTGAAGGCAGAATAGGTAGAATCAAAGGGGGCTTATGGTCCCTTATTACTGTCCTGAAACCATGCCCTTAAAGAAACACCAGAAGGTCAAAGAGTAGAGGCCACCGGAACACCACCACCAAGAATCATACAAACTAGATATCACAAAGCAACTTCCATTTCACTCTCGCTCTCTCCCTTCTGCCTGTGGAGACCCAGGTCGGCCACTGTATATACTTCACCAAGTCCTGCCCATTCTACTTCCAAAATGTTTCTCACTCATTAACTTATCTCCATTCCAACTGGCCAAATCTAGATTGTCTCATTCATTCATCACTCATTCATTCACCCAGAAATTCACCTCCTACATTCTAGGCTTTGTAAGGAGTTTTCATTGAAGAATATCCATGGCCCCTGGGGATATCCTCACTTTGATTACCACCTAACAGGTCTCCTGGCTTCCTGTCTTTCTTTCTTTTTTTTTTTTTTTTAAGTTTGTTTGTTTGTTTAATCTCTACAGCCAATGTGGGGCCTGAACTCATGACCCCAAGATCAACAGTCAGATGCCAGCCAGGCACCTCATTTCTTATCACTATAATCCATCCTGAATGAAAGGCCATTATCATCTTCCTACCTCCCCCCAACCAAAAAGCACTAGATTTCTTGGAAGTTCTCAGAATTCCATGCATATACAAATGTCCATACCTTTGCCATCCCCTTTGATTAGACTCCCCTTTTAATCTGGCAAATTCCTTCTGACTTATGAATATGAATATACATATATTCATATATATTCCTCCACTTTCTGGCTCACACTTCTCAAAATCTTTGGAATTTTCCTAGCCTTGAAAGTGATAGTGTATCTTTTTTTATGTTAATGAAGTGACTTTCTGAAACCATGGAAGGATGGGGACTGGTTGCCTGTGGAGACAAACATGTGATTAGAGGGTTGAAACTTTCATTCCTACCCCTTGACCTGGGACAGGGGCTGGAGATGGAGTTGATCACCAATGGTCAGAAATTTAATCGATTATGCCTATGTAATGAAGCCTCCATAAAGTCCAGAGGGACAGGGTTAGGAGGGCTTCCAAGCTGATGAACACATGGAGATATGGGGAAGAGTGGCATGCCTGAGTAGAGCATGGAATCTCTGTCCCATTCACCATACCTTGCCTTATACATCTCCTTCATTTAGCTGTTCCTGAGTTATATCATTTTATAATAAACTGGTGATCTCTTAAGTAAAATGTTTCTCTGAGTTCTGTGAGCCACTTTAGCAAATTAATCAAACTCAAGGAAGGGGAAAGTCACAGAGGACCCCAGATTTATTTCATCAGAAATACAGATAATAACCTGGGCTTTCAACGGTGTCTGAGGTGGGAGAGGAGGCAGTCTTCTGGGACTGAGCCCCAACCTGGGCAATCTGATGCTGTCTCCTGGGAGATAGTGTCAGAGTTGAGTTGAATTCTCAAACATCCTGCCTGAGAATAGCTTGTTGCTGTGGAGAAGAAGCCTGCCTTTTTCCCTAACCCCACACAAACACATGTTAGAATTGAGTCCAGAAACACCCTTTACTTCTGGTCAGTGTTCAAGGCCCTGCCTTTTTTCTTAGCTCCCACAACAAGTTGCTCATGCTTCCATAATGACTATTCTCAAAGTGCATTATGGGTGGTTGTTTCCTTCTGTTCGATCCATTACACCAAGGTCTTCCCAAGATCAGAATTTTCCCTTTAATTTCTTTTTCCCTAGTATCCACCCAATAAGGGCTTGGTGCTTAACAGGTGCTCAGTCAAGGGTGAATGATGAGACATCTTTGTCTTTCCCTTCGAATTTGTTACATGTTTCAACAACCACTCTGAGGGCCAACTCTGACAGTTATAATCAGTGCATTGCTTTATTTTCATTCAGTGTTTAATCTTCTCCTAGTTCCTCTGGGCCCAATTCTAATGCTATGAACAACAACAAAAAAAATGTGCTCAGATGCCCCAAAGCAAAATACAGACCATCCTTTTGAGTGATAGCCACACAAAAAAGATTAAGTATTATAGTCATATGTCAAAGCAAATGGATGGAGTCTTAAGCAAATGGATGAGTTTCTGGTGAGGAATGCACCTGTGGAGCCCCTAAAACCAAAGGAATTTGCAAATGTGTAAATACATTTTCCTAGGAGAGAGAATAGCTTTCAGCAGATAATCAAAAAAGTCCCTGATTCAAAAAATTTAAGAACCATTTTCTAAACTCTGCTTAGAACAACATGCATTCATACCTGAACAAGTTCTAAGACTTTGCTATTTGTATATAAAAGGAACACTTATTCTTTTATAAAATGCCCTGTTCAAGCTTCAAGAGATGCAGCATGTATTAATTTACAACTGGGCACTTTAAGTGTCCATAGCTTTTTTTAAAGGATGTCTCTTTTTCCTGTAGTACAACAAACTCTGCAAGGATACTGAAGGTTCTGCCCTGATTTTTTTCTTTTTCCTTGCAGACCAAGAACAGTGCTCTGAACACAGGACTCTATAACTTGAAAACATAGCTCTAAAAGGGAGCACAGTGCCTTATTATTATGAAAGTGGCCCCAAAATACAAATACAACTATTAAATTTTCCCCACTTCCCTTTGTCCTTTCTAGTTCTTAAATAATATGAATATGCATGAAAAGCATCATGTCAAAACAACAACAACAAAAATATAACCTTTAGAAACAGATCTAAGGACCTGGGTTCCAGGCTCTCCTCTCCCACTACTAGCTAGGACCATGGGCAAGTTGTTTGACTTCCATAGGCCTGTTATCTACTTATAAAATAAAATTTTGTTAGAATTCAGTGAGACATGCCTAGTAAAGTATCTGCTTCATAACAGACACTGATGGACATAATTGTTGCTGATCACCAAGGGTTTCTGATTCTTCCTTTTTTCCCAGGCACACCTCCCTGCCCTCTTCAAGTTGAGTGGAGTCACATGACTTCCTTTGGTCAGTGAAATGGGAATGGAAGTTAGCTGTTGCACTCTGAACAAAGTTTTAAGAATCAGTGTGTGAGGGGCACCGGTTAAGCCTCTGCCTTCAGCTTAGGTCATGATCTCAGGGTCCTGGGATCCAGCCCCGCATTGGGCTCTCTGCTCAGTGGAGAGCCTGCTTTCCCTCTCACTCTCTCCCCACCTCCCTGCCTACTTGTGATCTCTCTCTGTCAAATAAATAAAATATTAAAAAAAAAATCAGTGTGTGAGCTGCCAGTTCCCTTTCCAATGCTCTGGAGATGGTAAAAGCACAAGTTGAGATGATACCTTAGTTATCTTGTGTCCCTGAGTAACAACATACCGTTATACCTGAACAAGTTCTAAGACTTTGCTATTTGTATATTTATTCTCTTATAAAATACCTTGTTCAAGCTTCAAGAGATGCAGCATGTATTAATTTACAAGTGGGCCCTTTAAGTGGCCATAAATGATTTTTTAAAGGATATCTCTTTTTCTAAGACTCCACAGCTTAGATAAAATATTCAGTTATAAATGTTTAAGTTCCTAGGTAGCACTTACCAATATTAGGTGATCATTAAATGCTGTTGAGTAAGTGAATAGAGAGAAGGAAGGAATATTTGACATATAACTCTAAAACATAGTCTTTTTTTCTGTGGCTGTCATTCAGAAGGATGATCTATATTTTGTTCTGGGGCATCTAAGCACATTTTTTTGTTGTTGTTCATAGCATGAATACAAGCACACACCAACCTCACCTGGACCTATAGTATGAGCAAGAAATAAACTTCTCTTGTATTAAGTTACTGAGAGTTGGGCCGTGTTACAGTGGCATGATCCAGTATATTCCGGCCAATATTGTGCTTCATAAATACTAGTTCTTTTTCCTGATTTTCATTAGCGGCACATTTCCCTGTTGCATTTTTTCTTAGAAACTAGTCTAGAAGGAGTCCAAAATGGCAGAGGGGTAGGAGACCTTAGTTTTGTCTGGCCCCAGGAATTCAGCTAGATAGCTATTAAATTAATCTAAACACCCGTGAACTCAACTGGAGATGTAAGAAAAGAGTAGCTGCAACTTTAATAGAAAAGCAACGACTTTCTGCAAGAAAAACAGGACAGAAAAACTCGCCTTAAAAAGAGAACAAGAGGCAGTACTGACTGCCAGGGACCTAATCACTATGAATATAAGATTTTGGAACTGGAGTTAGGAATAACAATTACAAAGATAGTAGTTGGGCTTGGAAAGAGCACAGAAGACACTAAAGAATCCCTTTCTGGAGAAATAAATGAACTAAAATCTAATCAAGTAGAAATCAAAAAGGCTACTAATAAGATGCAGTAAAAAATGGAGGCTCTAACTGCTAGGATAAATGAGACAGAAGAGAGAATTAGTGATGCAGAAGACAAAATGTGTAATTTTGAGAAAAATTAATTCTGAGAAAGAGATGAGCAACTACTGGATCATGAGGGGAGAATTCAAGAGATAAATGATACCAAAAAGCAAAACAATATTAGAATAATTGGCATCCCATAAGAAGAAAAGGGGGGGCAGAAGGTATATTGGAGGAAATTGTGGTGGAAAACATCCCTAATCTGGGGAAGGAAACAAGCATCAAAATTCAGGAGGCAGAAACCACCTCCTCAAAATTAATAAAAATAGGTCAACACCTCGACATACAATAGTGAAAGCTGCAAATCTCAGAGACAAAGAGAAAATCCTGAAAGCAATTCGGGATAAGAGGTCCATAACCTACAAGGGTGGAAGCATAAGATTGCCAACAGATCTATCCACAGAGACCTGGCAGGCCAGAAAGGACTAGCATAATATATTCAGGGTGCTAAGTGAGGAAAATATGCAGTCAGGAATACTTTAGCCAGCAAGGATGTCATTCAACATAGAAGGAGAGATAAAAAGCTTCCAGAACAAACAGAAACTAAAAGAATTTGGAATCACCAAACCAGCCCTACCAAAAATATTAAAGGGGATCCTTTAAGTGAAGAGAGAACCCAAAGTAACATAGACCAGAAAAGAAAAGAGACAATATACAGTAACAGTCACTTTACAAGTAATACAATGGCATTAAATACATATCTTTCAGTAGTTACTCTGAATGTAAATGGGCTAAATGCCCCCAACAAAAGACACATAGTATCAGATTGGATAAAAAATCAAGACCCATTGATATACTGGCTGCGAGAGACTCATTTTATACCCAAAGACACATTTGGATTGAAAGTGAGGTGGTAGAAAACCACTTATCATGCTAATAGACATCAAGAGAAAGCTGGGGTGTTAAGCCAGACAAATTATATTTTAAGCAAAAGACTGTAATAAAAGATAAAAAAGGACACTCTAGCATAATTAAAGGGTCTATCCAACAAGAAGATCTAATAACATGGGAGCAGCCAATTATATAAACCAATTAATAACAAAATTAAAGAAAAATATTCAATAATACAATAATGGTAGGAGATAGTAGGAGATTTTAATACCCCACACATTGCAATGGACAGATCATCTAAGCAGACGATCAACAAGGAAACAAGGGCTTTGAATGACACACTGGACTAGATGGGATGTCACAGATATATTCAGAGCATTCCATCCTAAAGCAACAGAATATACATTCTTCTTGAGTGCACATGGAATATTATTCAGAATATATCATATACAGGGTCACAAATCAAGTCTCAACCAGTACCAAAAGACTGGAATCATTCCCTCTGTAGTTTCAGACAACAATGGTTTGAAACTTGAACTCAAACATAAGAGGAAAGTTGGAAAGAACTCAAATTCATGGAGGCTAAAGATCATCCCACTACAGAATGAACGGGTAACCTGGAAATTAAAGAAGAATTTAAAAAACCCATGGAAACAAATGAAAATGAAAACACAATTGTCCAAAACCTTTGGGATGTAGCAAAGGTGGTCCTAAAAGGGAAGTATATAGTAATACAAGCCTTTCTCAAGAAATAAGAAAGGTCCCAAATATACAACCTAAACTTACACCTAAAGGAGCTGGAGAAAGAACAGGAAATAAAACCTAAACCCAGCAGGAGAAGAAAAATAATAAATATTAGAGCAGAAATCAATGAAATAGAAACCAAAAGAACAGTAACACAGATCAACAAAACTAGGAGCTGGTTCTTTGAAAGAATTAATAAAATTGATAAATCCTTGGCCAGACTTATCAAAAAGAAAAGATAAAGGACCCAAAAAAATAAAATCATAACTGAAAGAGGAGAGATCATAACCAACATTGAAGAAATACAAAAAAGTTATAAGAACATATTATGAGTAACTATATGCCAACAAATTATGCAATCTGAAAGAAATGGATGCATTCTTAGAAATGTTTAAAATACCAAAACTAAAACAGGAAAAAGTAGAAAACCTGAACAGACCCATAATCAGCAAGGAAATTGAAGCAATAATCAAAAATCTCCCAACAAGCAAAAGTCCAGTGCTGGATGACTTCCCAGGAAATTCTACCAATCAGTTAAAGAAGAACTAATACCTATTCTTCTGAAGCCATTTCAAAAACTAGAAATGGAAAGAAAACTTCCAAACTCTTTATGAGGTCAGCATTACCTTGATCCCAAAACCAGAAAAACATCCTATCAAAAAGGAGAATTACGGACCAATGTTCCCAATGAACATGGATGCAAAAATTCTCATCAATAGGAACCAACAATATATTAAAAGGATTATTCACCATGACCAAGTGGAATTGATTCCTGGGCTGCCAGGGTGGCTCAACATCACAAACCAATCAATGTTATACACTACATAAAGAAAACAAAGGACAAGAACCACATAATCCTCTCAACAGATGCAAAAAAAGCATTTGACAATGTATAGCATTCTTTCTTATTTAAAACTCTTCACAGTGTAGGGATAGAGGGAACATACCTCAGTATCATAAAAGCCATATATAAAAAGCCCACAGTGAATATCATTCTCAGTGGGGTAAAAGTAAGAGCTTTTCCCCTTAGGTCAGGAAATGGCATGGATGTCCACTATTACTACTGCTATTCAACATAGGACTAGAAGTTCTAGCCTCAGCTTTCAGACAATAAAAAGAAATAAAAGGCATTTGAATCAGCAAAGAAGAAGTCAAGCTCTCACTCTTCACAGATGACATGATACTCTATGTGGAAAACCCAAAAGACCCTATCCCAAAATTGCTAGAACTCATACAGGAATTCAGCAAAGTGGCAGGTTATAAAATCAATGGACGGGGTAGCTGGGTGGCTCAGTTGGTTAAGCGTCTGCCTTCAGCTCAGGTCATGATCCCAGGGTCCTGGGATTGAGTCCCACATCTGGCTCCCTGCTCAATGACAAGTTGGCTTCTCTCTCTGCCTCTACCTCCCACTCATGTGTGTACTCCCTCTCCCTCTGTCTCTCTTTCTCTCTCTCTCAAAAACAAATAAATCAATAAAATCTTTTTTAAAAAATCAACAGACAGAAAGCAGTTTCATTTCCATACACTAACAATGAGACAGAAGAAAGAGAAATTAAGGAACCAATCCCATCTACAATTGTACCAAAAACCATAAGATACCTAGGGATAAACCTAATCAAAGAGGCAAATGATCTGTACTCAGAAAACTATAGAACACTCATGAGAGAAACTGAAGAAGACAAAGAAAATGAAGAACATTCCATGCTCATAGACTGGAAGAACAAATATTGTAAAATGTCTATGCTACCTAGAGCCATCTATACATTCAATGCATTCCCTACCAAAACACCACCAACTTCTTTCACAGAACTGGAATAATCCTAAAATTTGTATGGAACCATAAAAGACTCTGAATATCCAAAGGAATGTTAAAAAAGAAAACCAAACCTGGTAGCATCCCAATTATGGACTTCAAGCTCATCACAAAGCTGTAATCATCAAGACAGTGTGGCACAAAAACAGACACATAAATCAATGGAACAGAATAGAGAACCCAGGAATGGACCCTCAACTCTATGGTCAAATAATCTTCAACAAAGCAGGAAAGAATATCCAACAGAAAAAAAATACAGTCTCTTCAACAAATGGTGTTGGTAAAATTGGACATCCATATGCAGAAGAATGAAACTGGACCATATTCTTACACCATATACAAAAATAGACGCCACATGGAGACAGGAATGTGAGACAGGAATCCATCAAAATCCCCAGTAAGAACACAGACAGCAATTTCTTCAACCTCAGCATCAGCAACTTCTTGCTAGATACATCGCCAAAGGCAAGGGAAACAAAGACAAAAATGAACTATTGGGATTTCATCAAGATCAAAAAATTTTTCACAGCAAAGGAAACACTCAAAAAAACTCAAAAGACAACTGACAGAATGGGAGAAGATATTTGCAAATGTCGTGTCAGATAAAGGCCTAGCATCCAAAGTCTATAAAGAACTTATCAAACTCAACACCCAAAGAACAAATAATCCAATCAAGAAATGGGCAGAAACATGAACAGACATTTCTCCAAAGAACACATATAAATGCCCAACAGACACATGAAAAAATCCTCAACATCACTCAGCATCATGGAAATATAAATCAAAACTATAATGAGATATCACCTCACACTGGTCAGAATGGCTAAAATTAACATGTCAGGAAACAACAGATGTTGGTGAGAATGTGGAGAAAGGGGAAAACTCTTACACTGTTGGTGAGAATGCAAGCTGGCCCAGCCACTGTGAAAAACAGTATGAAGTTTCCTCATAGAGCAACCCTACAACCCAGCATTTGCACTATTGGATATTACCCCCCAAAATACAAATGTAGTGATCTGAAAAGGCACCTGCACTGCAATGTTTATAGCAGCAATGTCCACAATGGAACTATGGAAAGAGCCTAGATGTCCATCAACAGATGAATGGATAAAAAAATATGGTGTATATATATATATATATATATATATATATATATATATATATATATACACAATGGACTAAGTCAACAACAACAAAATGAAATCTTGTCATTTGCATTGACATGGATGGAACTAGAAGATATTATGCCAACCAAAATAAGTCAATCAGAGAAAGACAATTATCATATGGTTTTACTGATATGTGGAATCTAAGAAACAAAACAGAGGATCATAGGGGAAGAGAGGAAAAATAAAACATGATGAAATCAGAGAGGGAGACAAACCATAAGAGACTCTTTTTTTTTTTAAGAATTAATTTATTTATTTACTTGACAGATAGAGATCACAAGCAGGCAGAGAGGCAGGCAGAGAGAGAGGGGGAAGCAGGCTCCCTGCTGAGCAGAGAGCCCATTCGGGGCTCAATCTCAGGACCCTGGGACCATGACCTGAGCCGAAGGCAGAGCCTTTAACCCACTGAGCCACCGAGGTGCCTCCCATAAGAGACTCTTAATCATAGGAAACAAATTGAGGGTTGCTGAAGGGAAGTGTGAGATGGGGGGATAGGATAACTGGGTGATAGGTATTAAGGAAGGCATGTGATGTAATGAGCACTGGGTATTATATAAGACTGAGGAATCAATGAACACTACATCTGAAACAAATAATACATTATATGTTAATTACTTGAATTTAAACCAAAAATTAATTAATTAATTTTTAAAAAAAGATTGTGGGTAATGATCTCAGGGTTGTGAGATCAGGCCCTTTGTTCAGGCTTTGAACTCAGCACCAAATCTGTTTGAGATTCTCACCATTATCTTCTGCCCCTCCCCACCGCTCATGCACATTCTCTCTCTTTCAAATAAATAAACAAAAAAAATTTTTTAATTAGTCTAATGAGAAAGTTCCCTCTGACATGAATAAAATGTGTAAGTTTGTTTCCTCGATGGGGCCTCTGGGCACCATCGAGGTTTCTTAAAGATGGTTAAGGTTCTTAAGATGGTTCTTAAGATGGTTTCTTAAAATTTAAACTTTTTTTTAAAGACAACTCAAAGTGATGAGAGTAATCACCTTTCCCATACTTAACTTTCTAGGATATCTAGTGGTGCTGCTATTTACTGCTTTCTCCATTTCAGAAACCAAAATCTATCCAGAATTCAACAGCTTCACATTAGAACCAATGATCTTGCTAGATCTCTTATCACAGAACTATAAAGCTGTATGAGTTAGCATATGTGTGCATAGGAGTTAATAGAGGGTGACTGTTATCTCTCAATACTAATGTGAAATAGAATTAATTAAAATCATCAGTTTGAGAGGTTTCCTGATTATCTTTGTCCCAGAACTTAGGGGGTTAGAACAACAACTATTTTATTGTATCTCACAGTTTTGTAGGTCAGGAATTTGGGAAGGGTTCTGCTGGGTGATTCTTCTGTTCCATGTGGTATAAATGAGGCCACTCTGTGGTGTTTATCTGGTGGTGAGGCAGGTCTAGAGAGTCCAAGATGGCTTTGCTTGCGTACCTGGCACCTTGGTGGGATAACTATAAGGTAGGGGCTCATCTGGGTAGGTTAACAGGGGTGCCTGCTCCAAGTTGGTAGACTCAAGTTAAATGGATTTCTTACATGGCAAATCTTGGTATACAGAAAGTGTTTCAAGGCAGAATCTGCAAAGCTTCTTAGTATCTAGCCATGGAAATCCCAGAAAAAAACTTCTGCTGAAATATATTGGCCAAAAAAGACCAATTAGGCTATATGCACCTCATAGGGAGCAGATTAGATTCCATCTCAGTGGGTTGGCTAACAAAACATCTGTAAACATCTTTCTTACACCATGAAAAAGAACCTCTTAACTGCTTCTCTGATTCCCTAAGAAATCTCTGGATCCCAAAACCCCAGTGACTAAAAGCTTTAATGAGCAAAAAGTAATTCCCTTTCAAATTTAAATGTCTCCCTTTTGGCCCTAGAGGGTTTACTTGGATTCATTTGCAAAAACTCTACTCTTCTAGATATTTTCTTGCCCCTCTACCAGATACACTCTCCACCATTATTCCCTTGCTATATTCCCTAGAAGTGTGACCTGCACTGGCCAAATCAGTGACTCCCTGACCCTCTAGTTTCTCATTGGATGCAGTTAATGAGAGGTGCTGACAGGAGAGTGTAGGGCAAAAGGAGAGTGAGCAAGGGCGTTATTACCCAGCTTCCTCCCTTCTGGAATATTTTGGTTGGTCATGTTCCTCTAGCTAGGCTGAGGTCATAGTTCCTATCAGGCATCACCTGCTAGAGATAGTTCTTTTCTCTATTCTCAATAACCCTTCCCAATCCTGTCCCTTCAGGTCTAGGATAACAACCTTAAGAGAAAAAAAATAAAATGCATTCAGTTTTCATTAAAACATTTAAAAATTAAATCTATTTGAGGCCCCTCTGAGAGCAGTGTTGAGTAAAAAGTATATTCTTAGAATTCTGTATGTGTGTTCATATCAAAATATTTCTTTTTTTTAAGATTTTATTTATTTGACAGACAGAGATCACAAGTAGGCAGAGAGGCAGGCAGAGAGAGAGAGGAGGAAGCAGGTTCCCTGCAGAGCAGAGAGCCTGATGCGGGGCTCGATCCCAGGACCCTGGAATCATGACCTGAGCTGACGGCAGAGGCTTTAACCCACTGAGCCACCCAGGTGCCCCTCAAAATATTTCTTAATGAGAAACCAATGAGGAGATTACTATTGAATTCATTTCATAAACTGACCTTATGTCAAAAAGCAACAACAACAAAAATATCTACAAAAAGCTGATCATCAACAGACCAGAAAATTTGAAATATTTCCTCACTTGGACTAGAAGATATAAAATAGTCTCTCAGACTACAGACCTGAAATACGTTACCAAATAATCTCTAAATTTCAATTTGACTACTTGATTCACTTGAATTTTCCAAACATTTGTAAGCATTATCTGCTACCGAGCACACAATGGAACCACTTACTTACCTCTCTCCTGCTAGCCTGTTGACTTTTCATGGTCCAGAGTGGGCTCTTGGTTGCCTTAGTGCCCATTCATTTAGCTCTATGCCTGGCACTTGGTAGATGTTTCATGAATGTTTGTAGAATGAATGGATAGGTGAAGGAATGAATGAGAGACTGCCAAAGCACATATACTTAAGAGAAGAAAATGCACAGGACAACCAAAAGTCAGAATTGGGATTAATGAGACTTTCTATCTTCCTATCCTAGAAAGAGTAAAAAGAAAACATAAACCAAAAAGAAATGCCTATCATCTCAGAAGAAAACAAACACTATTCTTTCAGTGTCTTTGAAGTCAATGAAAAGAGTGAGGGTTACATGTCAATACTCCCTTGACACACAAAGGTCTCACTGCCACCATTAAGTACACATTCCAGTATAACTCCCTCCCCCCAAAGAAAAAGTTTATAGCTCTCTGACTCTGATGGGTGAATTCCCCAAGTTAAGTTGGCCAACTCCAAACCATATCATAGCATTTAAAATCAGAGTTTCCTTGTCTGAGGTAAAGTAAGTACACAGAACCAGAACAAATGCCAATCCCCAATGACTTCTGGTTCCTTTTTAAATATATAGATGACATTACCGGGGATACAAAGTGCTGGTCTTTCCTGTTGGAATGCCACAGGAGGAACACTACATCCCACAGGCAGCTGCTGCTCTCATGGGACAAAGGCTGTCCCTCACCTCTGCAAAGAATCCTCTAGTGTCAAAATATCAGACCTATACCCCAGACTAGGACCTGGAAGAATATGACAATGGGGAGGAGGCCAAATGCTCCAGAGAACTCAAACTGTGAATATCTTTACTTCTGAAAGTTAGCTCTGACTGAACCTTGGTTTTCATCCTATTCCTGTCCTCCCACCATCCAGGTTACCGTGGACAAGCCACTCATGTTTCTAGTCTTCTGCTTCTTCCTCTCATAAATGGTAGGGTTGGACTGGATGTTCCTAATGGACTTACCTCAGACCTACAATTCTAAGATACAAGTTTCAAGGAAAGCCTAGCAACAAAGTTCTAACATATAAAAAGAGAATTAAAGCATAACAAAATCTGCAATTTAGGTCATGTCCCAACATTTTCCCCATCATGTGTGCACACTCCCTAACTCATCTCCTGGCTCCAAAACTCCAGCTGGCTGTAATAGCAGAGTGTGATTTAGCACAAACTCCAAGTGCATCTGGTTACTTGGGGAAAAGTCATTTCATACAACTCATTAGTGGTATCAGACCTACCTTAAAAGCTACCAAAACCTGAGTTTATAAGAAAGGTTGGAAATTTTCAAATGTGTTCAAAGAGATTTTCAGGTGATCTTGAAAGAATGTCTGTAATTTTAAGTTCTACCCAGCCTCTGTTCTATGGACTTTATTGTTTTCTTCATCTCCCTAGAGCATAGTGTAGAATGGGGAAAAAATATGTCAGTTTTCCCCACCAAGAATTCAATGAAATAATAACAGATAAAAGTAATGAAGAAGAAGGGGTGGAAGAGGAAGAGATCTCACATTTATATAGCCCCTAGTATGGAACAGGCATGGATTCTAAGTGCTTCATATATATTAATTTATTCTTGAGTACAGCCTGAATGATAGAGAATATATCATCCCACTGGCAGACAAGAAAACCGAAGTTCAGAAAATTTAAGTAATTTTCTCAAGGTCTCCCATCTAATAAACAGCAGACCTGGGACTCAAACCCAGGCAATTTGATTCAGAGTCAACGCTTTCAACCCACTATATTGAACAACTTCTTCCCCCATAGGAATCTATTCCAAAGAAATCTGGAAGGAATGTTTTGAATAGTTACAATGGTGGAGAAATGAGTGTGAATATTTATCTCTAAGTCAGATTATCTGTATATCTATTTAATAATTAACTTGGGAAGAGTAGAGATGTCAAAGCGCTTATCTTGTCAAAAGAAATTGGTTTACCAAGCATAGCACTGATTTTTTACCCTAAAAATTCAGCACAGATTAGCAAGGTACCAACCCACAAAATGTGCATTCTCTGTGTTCTTTATCCAGACTATTCGAAATATGTTATCCCAAACTACACGGCCAAACCAGTTGCTTTAAATCACCATAGCAACAAGAGTCAGTGGAGATGCCCCCATGTAAACAGATAGGAGAAGGGCTGTCATTAAAATCCTGTTTGTGGTAGAAAGGGGGTATTTGGAGAGAATCTGTCCTGCAGGAGATCTTTCACTTTAGGAAGAAAAACACCCTTGCTTTTGTCAGAACTTCCTGTTCTCAGATTTTCTTAATATACTTGTTTGTTCTTTTTCTCCCTGGAAGAGGTTTAACAGAGACTTCCCTTCTACTTCCCTTTGCAGCCATATATTGTAAAATCTATTGTGTGTGTATGTGTATATATATATATATATATACATATATATACACAGATATGTATATATATATGCCCACATTTATACATAAATATATATGTCCATGTATGTATGTATATACACATACAGTAAGTGTGCATCATATACACACATATTATGCACACTCATACAGATCTAACACCTACAAACACACATATACTGACTTCCCAACTTCTCCTCACCATAGCACTCTCAGCTAATGATTCTGACAGATGACCTATTCACCTGGAAGCAGACTCAGCTGAAAAAGAACACCAAGCAGCATCTTCTCTCCCTGCCTCTAATGATAAAAGGGCCAAGGCGGATGTCATCTCACTCAGTAAGGTTGCCACTGGCAGAAAAAAGTCTCTGTTTGCTTGCTCTTCCCCTCCTCCATGCTGTGTGAACAGCACCAGGCCTGTCTGGCCATGGTATCCCCTGTCACTTCAGCCTGTTCAAAAATGAAGAAAACCATCCATTTTTTTCCAAGTTATATCATTAATTTCTAGCAGTAGTTTTGAAATCACCGTCAACTTGAGATTGGGGCTCAGAGAAGTTGGCAAATGTCAAATTTTAACTAGGTCCTGGAGGTTGAATGAGATGGTGTCTAAATGCCCCTTTCAACTCTAAATTAAGTCAAGAGAGCCCAGTCAAGGTCATGAGAAGAAATAAGGAACAGCACAAGACTCAGCCTGCAGGAAGTACAGGGACAAAAGTCCAGGTTTCCTTATACTAGAAAAGCCCTGATTGACAAGATAGGAGGCTCTGCTCCTCACCAGAGTAAGTGACTCAGACTCGACACTGACTTTCCCTAGATGCCCAGTCCCTTCACTTTGAGAATGAGGGTTTGGATTCAATTTCCTTGTCATCTCTCCCATTGCTCTCAGCCTAGGCTTCTGAGTTATGACAAGCCTGGGTACTGCTGGCTCCAACCTCTTCAGCTTTGTTCATCTCCTGTCCAGGGAAATCTGCTCATGCTTCTTCTGCATGCCCTGATTGCCTACACTGCAGAAATAAACACCCTGACATCTACATCTATGAAGGGGAAATGCAAGGTGAGCCTGAAAAGAATGAGGTGGCTCTGTACCTGTTGACATTCCAAGGTACTGCATAAAGTAAGGAAATCGGGATGCAAACTCCAGGTCCTAAGTGTTTCTGTTTGTGTATAAAGTAGCTATAAACATATACTTGAATGCATAGACATTTTTGTCTAGTATGCATGGAATTTACTCAACAAATACATACATCAAGTTATGAAGAAATGATGTACAAATAAACATAATCATTACAGCATAGCTTGTAACAGCTAAAATGAATGAATTAATGAATGAATGAGTGAGTGAGTGAGTGAATGAAGGAATGAATGGGATAATGGAAATGGCCACTGATAAAACACACGTAAAACAGATTATAACTTTTCCACACTATGCAACTGTGACAAAGAGTGAAATAGATTTGAGAGTATTAATATAAAAAGACTTCTAAAGATATACTCTTTGTAGAAAGAAACCCTAATAAGCTGTCACTGGTGAGAATGCTCTCTTATCCTTTCTCTCTCCCCTGTCTTCTCTCCTATATAACATTAAATCCTTGGAATATAGAAATATTCTAATTTATAGTGGAAAAGCTCCTTAAAACTCAAAATATGCAGTAAATTCTTAGAATTCCAAAGTCTTCCACCAGACATTTACCTGGTTATAATTTGTTCAGTAATTCAAAACCAATACCATATATATAAGTGAAACTGCATTTAGAAAGTGGGAGGCATTGGTGAGGGCAGAGACACTTTCCAACCACCACATCTGACACGGTCGTTGCCTGGATGTAAGAAACAGGAGGAATGAAGTTATTCAGACACTTGGCATGGACTCTTTCCTTTCATGTCTGAGGAGACCAGGAAAAGTTCCAGAATCTCAGAGACACTGATATCAACACTATCTTCCAGGAGACACTCAGCAAGACAGGTGCAGCCACACAGTCTACTGAAGACAAGAGCTGCTCGGAATCCTTGGAGCCACAGCTGATATGCATCCATGTGTCTCATGTGCCTTGCGAGAATCACTGTGCCTTCAGGCCAAAAATTATCTTATTTAGAAAATTACTGAATTTGGAAAATTACTGATTTGCAAAACAAAAATGATGAGGCAGTTAAAGATACTAGGAAGAAACTGTCTCATCATTTTCTCCTTTAAGAAGGTTTTGTTTGTTCAAATCAACATTATCTATTATTTCAGCAAGAGCATCTGGGGAAGACGACTGGAGTCAGAAGCCTGTGATGGGAGGGAGCTTATCTTTTATAAGGTTTAAAATCTTTTTATACTATGACCATTGTTTACATTCCTAATCAAAAAAGCTTGGTTCATATTTTAAAAAAAAAAAAACAAGCAAATAAGTGAAAACTCAATAATGAGAACAGAAAACTTTAATAAAGTTTGCCTAAGCTATTTTTCCTTTATGAGATCAGCCAGTGTGTGGCAATCTGGGTCTGAGATGCTGTAAGAGAAAGAAGTTTATTGGTTGGGTTTTTTAAAATTTGGTTTTTTTTTTGTTTTCTAAAGAAAGGGCCGGAGGAAAAGTAGGGTAGGAGAAAAAGAGAAGGAGCAAAGAGAAAAAGTCTTCCCCTGAAGTAGTCTCTAAAAATGAATGTCAGAAAATTATATCTAGGGGCACCTGGGTGGCTCACTTGGTTAAGCTTCTGACATAGGCTCAAGTCATGATCTCCAGGTCCTGGAAGGGAGCCCCATGTCAGGCTGTCTACTCAGTGGAGAATCTACTTCTCCCTCTCCTCCTGCTCCTCCCCCTGCTCATGTGTGTACTCTCCCTCTCTCAAATAAATAAATAAAATCTTTGAAAAGAGAGAAAGAAAGAGGAAGGAGAGGAAGAGAAAGGTAATAAAATTAGCTCTATCATCAAGCTGCACAATACCCAAGAGGAAAAATAATTAAAGGAAGCTAGAGGGTGGTGGGGGATGGGAATCATACAAATGATCAAGGAAATTACTTCTGAGTTAGAGCCAAAGCAAATGATCTGGTAGTGTAATGGCTGGTGAAGGATTTGGCAACTAGATTCTGAATATCTGAAAGGAATAAACATCCAACACGAAAAAGTGAGTAAGTGATAAAGGAAAAACAGTACCATTCTTGATAAACTCACTTTAAGTGAACCTACTTTACTCTTTTCCCCAACAATCTTTGTAAAGGTGCAAATGAAGTATAACTAATTCTGTGCGGCACCAATGTTCAGGTATCCTGGAGTTAAAGCCGTAAAGTGAAGGAGACACAACAGGAGAGGGACAAAGACCAGTCTCCTGTTACACACAAGAAACTGACAGCAGCAGAGACAGGTAAAAAGTGTGAGCTTTCCCCCAAGTTGCATTTCAACTGTTTAATATGTACACCAAATCAACTGGGAAAAAAATTTTTACTACATGGGTGATGATCAGTTCAAGCAAAACAGCATTTTGTTGTTACAGTAATAAACAAGATACAGTAATAATTAGCCATCACAACACCTTTCACAGCTGTGAAAAGTAGCACAGGATAAGAAAAACTCACACTTCAACCAGGACCTGCAACTGAAGTGGCATCCTATGGAAGAAATCCAATAAATTCATATTAGGCAATAAATCACCTGAGGAAGAAACTACCTCCCCCAAATCTGCCACACCTCTCTCTCTCTGTCTCTCTCTCTCTCTCTCTCTCACACACACACACACACACATACACTACTGCTATGCTCTTAGTTTTAGGCATCTCCTCCAAAATGGTTCTTTAAAATGTCCATTGTATGATCACTGAAACCTCTAGAAACTTGTTACATCTATATCCCTTAGCTTCACTTGCCAATGTAATCTATGAGATAAATTCTCTTACCACTAAGACTTTATCCATTTAGATCTCTTAACAGATGAACCATTTGAAATGAGTGAAAAGTCTTAAGTATATGATGTAATTTAGCAAAAACAGCTACAAAAACATCAGTAAATTTTCATGGAGGTAAGTTAAAGAAAATACCAGAATTCCTAAGAGTTCAATCTGCAGTTATTCATGGCACACGTACGCACGCGATGCAAACATATGCAGGTCCTTCAACTTGCAAAAATGAAGTGCTAGATTGAGAAACTGAAGTCACATAAAAGGAGTAACTGATTTTTCATATATAATTATTATACGTTGATTTATTGTAAACAACCTATCCTTTTTACCATGATTAGAGTTTATGGTTCAAGGAAGATCATAACTTTCAGTTTATTTGTGTGTTCTATTGCCAGGATTGCTGGTAGTATATTATTGGTACATACTTATAAGAGATTTGTTTGTTTACATACTAAAAAATTCACACTGATAGAAAAAGGAGATCAAGATTTATTTTCATATATATATATGCATATATATGTAAGATTCTGTAAACTTTGATGTGGCTTATAATGAAACTATCTAAAAATATTTTTTGCACATTATTTTCATGGATGCCCAGAAATTTATACTTATGTTGAAATGATAGATAGTACTGATTTGAGCAAACAAAAGCTTCTTAAAGGAGAAAAAGATGAGATAATCATTTTGCTAGTAACTTTGTCTCATCATTTTTATTTTCAAAATCACTTCACCAAAATTTTTTCCAAAACTTGAAATTAGAAAATACTGTAGCTACACTAATATTGAATAATACTTTTGGTCAGTTTTAGATTTTCTGATTAAAAAACACTAATCTATAAATACCTAAATTTTTAGATACTTGAGTTCAGGGTCTTAAGAATTAACTCTAGTCAACTCTTGTTAATTCCATATTTGGCTAAATTTATTTTTTTAAAGAAAAGAGATATCTAGAGTTATTTTTCTCTAACAGTAGGTTCATATTCAAATTGTATATAATTTTGCACTGCAATTTAAAACACAGAAGCTGACAGGACTAATTTACATTTACATCATACTGAGATTGTTTAATTGCTAGAATGCCACATTGCATCTTTAAAATTCCTGCTTCTGTGTAGAGCAGCAAGAAAAGACTTATATTGGATAACCTAATTTATAGAAAAAGAACTCTTTAAAATTAAAATAATGCAGCAAATTCTTAGACTTCCAAAGTCTTTCATCTAAATATTTACCCAGTTATAATTCGTTCAGTAATTCAAAATCAATACTATATATATAAGTGGAACCGGATTTAGAAAGTGGGAGGCATTGGTGAGGGCAGAGACACCTTCCCAACCACCACATCTGACACGGTCGTTCCCTGGATATAAGAAACAGGAGGAATGAAGTTATTCAGGTACTTGGTATGGATTCTTTTCCTTCATGTCTTAGGAAACCAGGAAAAGTTCCAGGATCTCAGAGACACTAACATCAACATTGTCTTCCAGGAGACACTCAGCAAGGCAGGTGCAGCCACACAGTCACCTGAAGTCAAGAGCTGCTTGGAATCCTTGGAGCCACAGCTGATATACATCCATGTGTCTTGTGTGCCTTGTGAGAGAATCACTGTGTCTTTAAGACAAACATTACTGCAGAGCTGTGGATACAGCAGAAGTGTGAGGTAATCATCAAGCCCTACAGGGAATTCAGGGGTCTTACCAAAAGCAATCAGAAGCACCTTGCTTCGGTGGCTGTTGAAAGACTTGGCTACTTCTACATAGACTTTTGCATCTGAGACAACCCCTTTTTAAAGAACTATTCCATGGGCTCCTCACCAAAACAAAACAAAACAAGACAGGTAAATTTTCCCTTTCATGGAGACTTGGAGAGATCTTGCTCCTTTCAAAGCCCACACAAATGGTAAGTGACTGAGCCAAGCTTCCACAAAGTTCTCCTAACTCCCCATTCTGTGGTCCTTCCACTGAGCTACATTGTCTCTAGGCAAATGTATGTTTTTCCATAGTAGCATTGAATGGCTGCAACTGTGTAAGGGTGTGTGTGTATGTGTGTGTGTGTGTGTGTGTGTGTGTGTGATTTTAATCCAACAGCAGTAATGTTTGTACATACACAAAGAAATATACCATAAGATATTTGTGAAAATTGGAGCTGCAACAAGCCTTAGGGGATGAACTAATGCTCCTTTGACCATACCATCCTGCCTCTCTCACAGTAATTGATCAGTAAGCAAATTTCTGGTATGAAAAAATCTCCCATATATAGCAGCTACTAATGAATGTTTATGGAGCTACCATAAAGGTCAGCACATGTGAGTCCTGCCCTTTTGACCCTGAACTATTTCTATGCATGTCAGTTCAACTTCCAACTGCCATTATCTACATCTCTTTGCTTAAGGGCTTTCTCTGGTCCCTGGTTTCTGCTCTGCTCATACACATGGCAGGAATTCAGAGCCAATGACTGATGGGGAGTTAATGGAGTCATGCATCAACTTCCTCTATCATCAGAGCTCCCCAGTAGGATTAAATTCCAGTTGCTCACCATGCAAATATACTCAATAATGTGCCCTTTATTCTCTTTCATCTCTTCCTGTTTGACTTCCCCAAGCCCCACCAGTATTTCCTGAGATCATCTTCCAAATCTGTCATGATCATTCCTTGGACTTGAGAACAAGGAAGAATGAGTTTCACTGTGTTGGGTTTGAAGCTTAGTGCATTGTCTGCTTTATCTTGATTAATCTTCACAACAATCCAACAGAGTATTTTTTATACTCTTCTTATAGATGAGAAACATGAAACATACCAATTTGCCTAGGGTCACCCAGCTAGGAGAAGAGCCACGATTCAAATGTAGATCTATCTGATTCCAGTTTTGTTCTTAACCAAGAATCAATAGTCCTTTGTCATTGTAGCCCCACAGGTTGACATGCCAGAAGTCTGCAAAATACCTTTAGTCACTTTGTAATCAGTGGCACTCAATGATCAATAGAGATCAAATAAGTCATATAGCTATTAATTCCAAGAGAACAACAGATTCAATAAAACAAATCTTAAGGGGAGATGTAATGAATGCTACCAGTGATTTCTGCTATGTTGTCCATATACTGAGCAGAACAATGTGTATAATAGCCTAAGTATGACCAGACCGGAGTGACTACTAGAAGTGTGATTCCAAAGACTTCCAACAAAGCTAGATGGAAAAAACATAATACTCATGCCCATGTTTTTATACATTCAAAGAAGTGGACACATTGCCAAAATCACTTAACATAAACATATTAATTGCCAAACATAAGTCAAGTTTGGCCAAAAGTGAAAGCTTGAGCAGACAACTAGAACAACCCCTTTACAACTACTTTGGCTAGATTAAGCCCACCTCCTTAGTAGTATTTAGCAATAGGGAAGCATGTGGTAGCAAACCAAGTCTCCAGGAGATGGGCAAAGAAACAGAGCCTGATTGGTAGTGTTTACCAATTTCTGTGGTGTAAATACTCCCACCATGGCCAATTTCAAGCTACCAACGTGTTGTCGTTTAATGCATAATTGGAAAGAGAAGCACAAAATCTGCCTTCACAAGCAGTGTGAGCCAGCTCCAGCATATCCACTGCTCCCGTAGGATGATGATAACAGAAACCAAAGGCTTAAATATGTCTTCTTTAGGTTCTAGGGAAGGTGGGAGAAGAGAAAAGCAGTAAACTGAGAAAGCAGACAAAATCTGCTCGAGGCAAGTAGGCAATCTCTGCTTCATTCTGAGAGGTAGACACTGCTCTTTCCCAGCATAGATCAGAGAGACAGGAGGAGATATGCAATATAGGACTTAGAAGATACAGAACAGTGGTGTTCAATGTTGACTGCCTATCAGAATTCCCTGAGGTCTGTGTAAAAATCCTACTGCCTAGGCCTCCCCCAAGGCCAATTATGCTTGACACTCTGGGAGCGGCACCAGCCATCAGCAGTTATGGATGATGGCAGGGGTGAGCATGAGTGCTCCAGGGCAACCTTCTCAAACTTGAATGTGCATAACATTCACCTGGGTATTTTGTGAAAATGCAGGTTCTGAAAATGTTAAGTAAAAAATCGTGGCGCTTTATATGTTCAGGAGCAGGAAAAACCAATAAGCTAATTAATAGTGACAGAAGTAAGACTAGTGGTTACCTCTGAGAAAGTATTGACTAGAAGGAGAAAGAAGGAAACATTTTGGGTGCTGGAAATGTTTTACATTTGGTCTGAAAAGTGGAACTCGGGTAAGACATTAAATTGTACCCTTAAGTTGACTACATTTTATACATTTTATTGTATATATGGTATATGTCAACAATAAAATAGTGGTACTAAGGGGAGGGGGGAAGTGCAGAATCTGATTTAGTAGGTCTGGGTGGGTCCTGAGATTCCAGATTTCTAACAAGTTCCCAAGCAATGCTGATGCCATTGGTCTGACCACACTTTGAGTCCCAAGACTCTAGACTAGAGTCAGAGGTTACTTAGAAGTCAACTTGCTATAAATGTTTCCTGGTGCTACAATGTGCTAAGCACAGGGCTAGGCCCCGTTGGTGCAGAACATGAAGCCCATGAATAAGCCTCAGGCACGTACCCTGAAGAAGTCCATCTGCTGAGGTCAAACAATTAGTGTAACAAATTCACTCACTGATTCAAAACATCTCAGTGAATTTCTGCTGTGTGCCAGAAGTAAGTGACATAGACGTGAACCCATCAGGCAAAGTGCCTGTTCCTCATCCTCCAGAGTTTATAGATGACAGACCAGAAAGTACACAAATATTTACTCAACCCAATTGAGAAAAGTGCTACAAATGCAGGGTGAAATTGAGTTGCTGAAAGGAGGCCAATGTGCTGGAAGGTGAAGAGGGATGCTAAGTGGTAAGCAGGGTTTGCTGATACAGGCAGAGGCCAGAGAAAACAGGGCCTCAAGGGTCATGTTAAGGATTCTGGTCTTTATTTAAGAGCAATGGGAAGCCTTTGAAAGGTTTTAAGCAGGGGGGTGGCATAATCAGATTTGCATTTTTAAAAAGATCACTCTAACTGCAGTATATAGGACCAATTAGAGGCCAGAAAGAAAGCTAGTCCAGCAGACTGAAGGAGAGATGCTATTAGCTTGGACAAGGGTGATAGCTACACAGACAGAGTAGGACATGATTTCCAGACACTTTGGGGGAAACATGGACAGGTCTTGATGATAACTTGACTATGGGGGGGCTATCAAAGGTGACTCTGAGTCTTCTCATTCACACAACCATAAAAATGGGGGGTGTCATTGGCAAAATTGGGAAACACCATCCTTATTATTTCCATATTTCCAGGCTTACCCAAAATATCCCATTTCATGCAAGTTTATTCTTTCCCAGTTAACATAATTTACCAAATATAAGACTTTTCCTAGAAATAAATCCACAAATTAAAAAAAGTTTGCCGGGGCGCCTGGGTGGCTCAGTGGATTAAGCCGCTGCCTTCGGCTCAGGTCATGGTCTCAGGGTCCTGGGATCGAGCCCCGCGTCAGGCTCACTGCTCTGCGGGGAGCCTGCTTCCTCCTCTCTCTCTGCCTGCCTCTCTGCCCACTTGTGATCTCTGTCAAATAAATAAATAAAATCTTTAAAAAAAAAAAAAGTTTGCCAAGAATACGATCTGCTTTCCAAAATGGTCAGCATAGCCCTTTTCCTGGGTGCGGGAGACTCACACAGCCATGGATCATTCTAATGCCAGGACCACTCAGGTTTCATTGTGAATATAAAGCCCTAGAGCTCAAAAATTGCATTCAAATCATCTTTCTCTTCATGCTCCCCTTCCTTCTCCCCTTTACCACTCAAAGACTACTACATATGGAGACACACACTTAGGAAATTGCTTATAATTGTGTGTTCTGCTGGCTTGCAGTGTGCTGAATTTACTTCTAGGGTAATGTATTTTTGGCATGTGAAACAGTGGGGCTTTTCTCCAGCCTCACTGAGGTGTACTTGACAAACACAAATTATATTTATTTAAGCATATGACATACATTTTATTTATTTTTTAATTTTATTTTATTTCTTTTCAGTGTTCCAGAATTCATTGTTTATGTACCACACCCAGTGCTCCATGCAATCCGTGCCCTCCATAATACCCACCACCAGGCTCACCCATCCCCCCACGCCCTTCCCCTCCAAAACCCTCAGTTTGTTTCTCAGTGTCCACAGTCTAAAAGTACATTCAGAGCCTGCCTGCCTAAATGACTGCAGATGTCTCACAAAGGATGGTAGATGATAAACACGATTTCGAGGAGACAAGCTGCACACTTGGATGCATTACTGTACATCTAGAGGAAATGAAATCTTTTGGTGGCTATCAAGATCAGATTCAACACCAACACATGGGGGTTTGGAGTTGACTGTGGTCTCTGTAGGTTAACTAAATGCCCCTAAAAGCACTCGGGCTTGTTTCAGGCATAAAATGCTGCTCTGGAACATAAAATATTAAGGTTTTGACCATCGCTGTGGGTGGGTCACCAGAAGCTTTTGCTATAAATTCACTTATTTTTTAAAAATACATCTTGAGGGGATCCCACGTGACTCAGTCGCTTAAGTGTCCAATTCTTAGTTTCAGCTCAGATTATGATCTTGCAGTCATGGGACTGAGCCGTGTCAGGCTCCATGCTCAGTGCAGAGTCTACTTCTGATTCTCTCTCTCCCTCCCTCTCTCTCAAATAAATGAAAAAATAAAATCTTTAAAAAAAAAAAACATCTTGAGCACTAACAGTGGTCAAAAAAGAATATGAGTTTGGGGACCCATAAACCAAGAGTTCTACCCTCCTGGAACTGTAATCTACCAGGGAGACAGAGCAAAAGAAAATCCAAATAGAATGAAATTGGTGCCAAGAAGAGAGAGATGCAATTTTTGTGAAAGATAGAGGAACAATATATTTTCTCTTACTGGGAAGACAGGAAAGGCATTATAAAGACAATGAAATTTAAGGTGGTGCTGCCTGGGAAATAAATAAAATTTCAACAGACCTAAAAAGCCTGCCCAGCCCAAGACAACTCAGCCTTCAAACCAAGATATTTTGGGAGATGGAAAAAAGCCCTATATTGTGTCCAAAACATCAAGAAGAAAAATTGCATTTGGATTTTAGAAAACAGCAGTCTGGTGTGAAGGTCAGGCTTTGGAGTAGGTAGGATTGGAAATGAGCACGGGGTGGGGGGGGGCACAGAATCCAGTGCTAAAGAGGCTGAAATGGAGTAGAAGGGTTGTGGGATGATAAGAACAAAGCAAATATCAAAGTATTATTAACTTTTAGTCAAAGGTCATATTTTCTCCTGTTGAATTGTGATGCTCAAGGTTTCCCTGACAACTTTGTCCATCAAAGAGACATTTAAAATGGCTTATCTTCATTTATTACTTTCTGTTTATCACTTAAGTCTCTATAGACCTATATGACCACACCCCCAAAAGAGAAAAATTTATCTATATTCAAGTTTCTTTAAAAAAAAAACCATAGCCAGTAAGGGGTGGGGATGGTTTGTGAAAGAATAATTTCACTATCTAAATTCTGATTGTGCATATAGTAGAAGTTTTTTTTCCTCCTGACAATGTCTTAGTTTGAAGACTGAGTTGAGCTTTGAGTTTTAACTAATTTTTTAGTGACCAAGTCCAAATGGCCATTGTCGAACAACGGTGGAATAAGTGTCTTGCATGTGGAATAGATGTTGTTTTAAGTTCTTTTTCTCTTTAACATCCCGCAGCAAACACAAAGCAAATGTACAAAGCTTTCCAAGGACATAGTCAATAAAATATATAACAGAAATGTTACTTGACTCTAGAACAGCATGATACAAGTATAGAATGAAATATGGGAAGATGTGGGCTTCCTTAATTTCTTTGATCTTTTACAGTAAAATAGAGACCTGATTTGTAAATGTATACTTCAAAATGAATTAAAATACTCATAGGTATCCCTTTCTCTTTCTGTTCCAGTGTGGTTCATTTGTCCAGGATCTCCACTGATAATGACAGAAAAGGAGGATAATGGAAGTTGAAAAGGTTATGGAGGAAAGTTCTTCACGTGGCAGAGCTGGGAGAGGTCCCTTGGCAAGGGACCTAGAGAAGTATAAGGAACTGTAATAAGGAGGCAGATCCAAAACGTCCAAAGACGTTCTGTTCTCTTTCACCTCACTGACATGAAAGAATCATGGATGGTGTTAAAGTATTAAAGGAAGAACACTTCTGCTGTTTCCTTTGCAGTGTGAAGCTACATTTATTGGTAACTGCTACCCAGGTCTGGGACCTTTCTCGAAGGGCACAGATAACTTGGGATTTTTACGTCATGCTCAGTATCCTTTTTGAAAAAGCAAATATGGTCACAAAAAAATACTGTTAGTGATGGCTATTGACGTGTGGGCTGCCTGAGCAGAAAACACTCCTGCTTTGTAAATAGGAATGACAAGATATAGCATTACTTAGACAGTGGTAAGCTCAACTTCTGGGAATGTGGAGCATTCTGGGATTGACTTGAGTGGTAAGTTCAAGTTCTGGGAGTCACTAGTCATGACTTTGCAAAGTGGGGCTGTCTAGGTCACCTCCAACACCCTAAAGTGAAGCAGAAGTAGAAGCAAAACCCTTGGGTAGAGGATGAGCTCAAGAGAGGTTTCTAACCCACAGAGAAGATTCTGTCTTTGCAGCAAAGTAACTATGACAAAAATGCCTGAAAGTATGTTAATAGGCAATGGGTTCTCAGCTTAAGACACCACACTTGTTACTTGAAATAATATTCCTAGCTTTGAGAAAACCACTAAAACACTCCTATTCAAAATCACTCTAAAGATCTTCATTAGTGCAAAAATACAAGAAAAAAAAAGGAGCATGAATGTTAGAAAGGAAAAATCATACTGTCTCTATCCTCAGACACAACAATTATGTACATAGAAAATTCCAGAAGTCTACAAAAAGCTATTAGAACTAAAGCGGGTTAGCAAAGTTGCAGGATACAAAGACAATATTCAAAAATCAACAGCATACCAATATACTGGCCATGGAAAGAAAAATTAACATTTTTTTTTAATTTAAGCTTTATTTAAACATATAATGTAACCCCACCCCCCTCTCCCAACCCCTCTTCCCCCCA
>ML103097.1:34062-79370 GCA_003697995.1 Taxidea taxus jeffersonii
CCCCCCACCCCCCTCAGTTTGTTTTATGACATTAAGAGTCTCTTTTGGTTTATCTCCCTCCCGATCCCATCTTCTTTCATTTTTACTTTTCCTACCACCTTAACTCCCACCGCCGTTGCATCTCCACTTCCTCATATCAGGGAGATCATGTGGTAGTTCTCTTTCTCCAGTTGACTTATTTCGCTAAGCATAATACGCTCTAGTTCCATCCATGTCGTCGCAAATGGTAAGATTTCATTTCTTTTGATGGCTGCATAGTATTCCATCGTATATATATACCACATCTTCTTTATCCATTCATCTGTTGATGGACATCTAGGTTCTTTCCATAACTTGGCTATTAAGCTTTTTATCTCTCCTTCTATTTTCAATGATAACCTACCTGGATAAAGTATTCTTGGCTGCATGTTTTTCTCGTTTAGTGCTCTGAATATATCATGCCAGTTCTTTCTGGCCTGCCAGGTCTCTGTGGATAAGTCTGCTGCCAATCTAATATTTTTACCATTGTACGTTACAGACTTTTTGTCCCATGCTACTTTCAGGATTTTCTCTTTGTCGCTAAGACTTGTAAATTTTACTATTAGATGGCGGGGTGTGGGTCGATTCCTATTGATTTTGAGGGGTGTTCTCTGCGCCTCCTGGATTTTGATGCTTGTTCCCCTTGCTATATTAGGGAAATTCTCTACAATAATCCTCTCCAGTATACCTTCTGCTCCTATTTCTCTTTCTTCTTCTGGAATCCCAATTATTCTAATGTTGTTTCGTCTTATGGCATCACTTACCTCTCGAATTCTCCCCTCGTGGTCCAGTAGTTGTTTGTCTCTCTTTTGGTCAGCTTCTTTATTCTCTGTCATTTGGTCTTCTATATCACTAATTCTGTCTTCTGCCTCATTTATCCTAGCAGTAAGAGCCTCCATTTTTTATTGCACCTCATTAATAGCTTTTTTTACTTCAACTTGATTAGACTTTAGTTCTTTTATTTCTCCAGAAAGGGTTTTTTTTTCTCCTGACAGGGTTTCTCTAATATCTTCCATGCCTTTTTCGAGCCCGGCTAGAACCTTGAGAATCGTCATCCTGAATTCCAGATCTGACATATTACCAATGTCTGTATTGATTAGGTCCCTAGCCTTCTGTCCTGCCTCCTGTTCTTTTTTTTGTGGTGAGTTTTTCCGCCTTGTCATTTTGTCCAGATAAGAATCCGCTGTTCTCCTTGTTAAGTGAACTTGGTCTTGGCTAGATTTCTTTGATCTTCTGGGGGAGGGGCCTGTTGTAGTGATTCTCAGGTGTCTTTGCCCCAGGCGGAGTTGCACCGCCCTTACCAGGGGCCGGGCTAAGTAATCCTCTCAGGTTCCCTTTCAGGAGCTTTTTTTTTCCCCTGAATGCTTTCCGTAGAGTTCCGGAGGACAGGAATGACAATGGCGGCCTCCCAATCTCCGGTTCAGAGGAGCCAAGAGCTAGGGGCCCCAGTCTTCAGTGCGCCTTCATAGAAAAGCGTTTAATCCCTCCAGTCTCCCCAGCCCACGTTTGCGCCAGAGACCGCGTGCGCCCGGAGACCGCGCTCGTAGAAAATCGTGCGTAATCAGTCCCATCTCACTGGCTTCTGGGAGCGCTCCGAGCTCACCCAGCCTGTGACCAAGCGTCTTGGTCTCTGGCAGAGTCCCACCTGGAGTCTCCGAACCCCGTAGATCCCTGAGCTCTCCCGGGTTGGAGTCTCCCCGGATCTTGTGGGGACCCCTCGCACAGAGAACCGGCCTGTGCCCCAGAGCACCGGTCCGTGTCACAGACCACTAGGAAACCTCGGCTCTGTCTCCACAGCCGGCTTCCCCGCTCTAATACCTGTGAGCTCTGCGACACTCAGACACCCCTGATCCTTCTGTGACCCCATGGGACCTGAGTCCACGTTGTCCCCGTGAGGTCTTCACCCCAGTTTAGCCTCTGGAGTGATGTCCCTCCGTGGAGCCGACTTTTAAAAGTTCTGATTTTGTGCTCCGCCTCTTGCCGGGAGCCGGCCCCTCCCCCTGGGGTCTATCTTCCCGTCGCGTTGGATTCACTTCTCCGCTGGTCCTACCTTTCAGAAAGTGGTCGATTTTCTGTTTCTAGAATTGTTGTTTTTCTTCTCTTCGATCTCCTGTTGGATTTGTAGGTGTTCGGAATGGTTTGATAGGCTATCTAGCTGATCTCCTGCTGGCTGATGTCGTCTCAGCCTCCTACTTCTCCGCCATCTTGCAAAATTAACATTTTTTTAAAGTACTCTTCACAGTGGCACCAAAAATATGAAATCTAAATCTAGATGAGATCTAAATTTAGATGAAGGTCTAAATCTAGCAAGATATGACTGAGATCTATGTGTTGAAAATTATCAAATATTAAAGAACAAACTCAAAGACGTAAATAAATGGCAATGTCTATGTCCCTTTGGTGGACTGGAAGATCAGATATCATTGTGTAGATTCAACTGGGTACTAATTGAAATACCAGTAAGGTGAGTTTTGTGGTTATGTTTCGTAAAATACATTATCTTATGTAAAAAAAAGTTGACAAGAACTCCAAGCTTCGAGCATGATGGAATTACAGTTTGAAATGCCAGCTCGTTGCTTCTCAAAGCGTGGCTCCTGCCCCAGCAGGAGCAGCTGCACCATCTGGCAGCCACTCCAGAACTGATTGAACCTGAATCTGCATTTTGAACAAGATTCCCAGGCAATTCCATTTCTGTGCACATTCCAGTCTGAGAAGTTGGTGTGATTTTCACCTCCAGCCCTTCCCCCAAACAAATCACTGTTCTCCAGAGACTCTTACCTTGTTTAGGCAGCAAAGTGCAGGTAAAGGAAATTAATTAAATTCTTTCAAAGGTTTGTTTCTTTGGGAGAGCCTTCTATGCTGGGCCCCTAAAACTATCTCTGAGGTCTGAAGGAGTTAAAGCAGCTAGTTAGCTTTTTAACACCTACTGCTCCCTAAGGATCTAAACTTCTAGACAGTAGCATATATGCTGGAGGGCAGACACACCATTGAAAAAAAATTTTTTTTCTATAACAAAACTGGTATTTATAGAGAAAAGCAGTTAATCAATGTTAAAAGAGGAGAATGATTTTAACCAAAAGCACAATGTCAAATAATTTTTAAATAAAAACATAGGGGCACTGCCCTCCTTACTGTTCAATTTTTTTAAAAGATTTTTATTTATTTATTTGACAGAGATCACAAGGAGGCAGAGAGGCAGGCAGAGAGAGAGAGGAGGAAGCAGGCTCCATGCAGAGCAGAGAGCCCGATGCGAGGCTCAAGCCCAGGACCCTGGATCATGGCCTGAGCCGAAGGCAGAGGCTTTATCCCACTGAGCCACCCAGGCACCCCGATCCTTACTGTTCAACTTTTTTTTTTTTAAAGATTTTATTTGTTTATTTGACAGAGACACAGCGAGAAAGGGAGCACAAGCAGAGGGAGTGGGAAAGGGAGAAGCAGGCTTCCTGCTGACCAGGGAGCCCCATGTGGGGCTTGATCCCAGGACCCTGGGATCATGACCCGAGCCAAAGGCAGCCGCTTAACCACTGAGCCACCCAGGTGTCCCCTTACTGTTCAACTTTTAAGATGCCATTCTTCATTCCTACCTCACAAAATAATTTCTTCTGATGTGGCTTTTATTTTATCTGTTCTCAAAGCAGAATTCACACACACACACACACACACACACACACACACATTCTTTTAAGGGACCTGCAACATTTGGCTATTTCAGGCCCAGACCTTTCCTCTTGGGTCTCTGAATGCTACACTCCCCCTCGGGATTCTGTAGAGGACTTTTGCCTCCCATATAAAGGTCCTGGAGTTGAACATGCTTCTTTGCTTTCCTTCAGAATGGACATTCACAGAGCAGAACAGGCTCTGGCCTCTTGGATCTTGATACCTATACTTTCCTGGCCTTGACATAAGCAAGATGTCTCAGGGTGAGAGAAGATACCATAAAAATGCGACTGCTCTGGAAAGAAACTGACCAGTCTTTGGAGAGCCTGAGAAAAACTCAGAAATGGTCCAAGAGCCCGGTGTCATGGGAATCTTCCCAAACTCCCTCATGGCCTAACCATTCCTAAAACATTATCTACACAATGCATGATGACTGCTTTCTGATGCCTTATTATTAAATAGTTCCATATACCCATCACCTCAACCTGGTCTCTAAGAGAATCCCAATTCCCTGCTTCACCAAACAGATTATTTCTAGGTGCTCCTGGGTGGCTCAATCAGTTAAGCGTCTGCCTTTGGCTCGGGTCATGACCCCGGGGTCCTGGGATCGAGCCCCACCTTGGGCCCCCTGCTCAGCGGGAAGCCTGCTTCTCCCTCTCCCGATCCCCCTGCTTGTGTTCCCTCTCTCCCTGTCTCTCTCACTGTCTGTCAAATAAAGAAATAAAATCTTTTAAAAAACAAAAATAGATTATTTCTAACCAGTGAATTGCTTGCTATTGTGGCACATTCAGCAAGTAGCAACTCAGAATTTGTGGTATTTGATGATATAAAGGAAACATTACAAAGAAACATTATGTAGAAACCACTGGTCAGTAAACTGCTGGCAACATGTGTGTTATAGCAAGGACTCCGTAGACCTCATGCTGCTGAATGTGGGAGAAGTGGAGTTCCTGTCCAATATCTGATGTTCATCAGCATGCTCCATTTTTTGTAATATGCTGTTGATCAAGCTAAACCTCAGCTTTTTCCCTTCTTGAAGTAATTGGCTGTGACTCATTCATTTGCAGAGGATACCATGAAATGCTCTCTGTGTTTGGAAGAAATTAAGTGCCTGACTTAATCCACGTGTCTTCCTTTGGAGTTTTAATTATTCATTTCTCCATGAGAGCAAAAGGTTGGATGCTTTGGGTTATTTATAGCTGGGAGATTGTGGAAGAACACAGAGAGTAGGAGGAGAGAGAAGAGAACCAAAAGAGAAATTCCATTAAAAATAAAGTGAACTCAGGCAAGAAGGCAGAAAGGCTGCAGATGAAAAAGTCAACAAGTAGGAGGGGAAGGAATCCGTGCACATGGTGAAGACAGAGAGAGTTGAGCCCTAGAAGGAGAAACTCAATAATGTCAGAGTGAGATAGAAAAAGTCATAAAGGAAGGAAGGAGAGAGAGCCTAGAGATGGGCACATAAGAAAATTCTCACACCAGCAGTGAGGATTTTTACTACAGTCTGGTACTTTGATCATTGCCTCTCAACTCTGCTATTGTCAACCTGCAGTGCCCAGAAGTGATCTGATCAGGTTGGACTGATGGTCCTGTATGACAGCAGAACTCCACGGTTTGGAGTTACCATGGAATCCCAAGCTTCCTGGGAATTCACTGTCACAGCTCTACAAGCCATGATCTGTTGGGGGTTTTGGGGGTTTTTTTTTGGTTGTTTGTTTTTTAAGTTAGGAGGGGATAATTAAGGCATGGCCGCATCACTTTGGAAAAGTATCTTCTTGTCCAGAAATAAAGCAACCCAAATTTCAGGAGGTCTGGAAAGTTTGTACCAGCATTTTTGAAACATTCCAAAATGTCCAAAGCATCTTCTCAAAAAATCACAGGACCCAACCTGCTGATGATGAGAATGGCTGGGTCACACCAAATACTCTTACATGGAAATAATAATACAGGGATAAGTCTAGGGTGAAGGGGTTGTCATAAGTGCTGACATTAATATTATTGCTGCAACTGCCTGAAGATTCCCTCACTCCACCATGGTTTGATGTAACTAACCTATTTTCATATAAGGTCTTTGGATTTCTAACATCCCCTCAACTGTCTGATTCACTTGCCTGAAAAAATATTTCCCAGGATATGAAAAGTCTGTTTTTAACCAACAGTGGAAAGGGCAGACCACTCGGGAATGAAATTTTCAGACATTGCAACAGCTACTGTTATCCTAAACATGGAAACAAATTTGACAGATCAGATTCTGCCCAAACAGTTCTCCTCCTCCCTGCTGCACAGACAGGTCCTCAGAGCTGAATATGCTACAAGCAGCAACAGGCAAAGGGGCTCCTGAGAAATGGTCTACTTGAAGATGCAGCATCTAAAATCCATTTAATTTTCCTCAGTCTGGAAACAACATGACCTCGAGAAAGTTTCTAAAATTCTCTTATTTTTATTTTTATGAATATAATGAAAGGGCTTACCTAGAAGAGAGAAAAAATACATGTTTTATAGATGAGAAGACTGGAGCTTCAAGGACCCATAGCTAATGTTAGTAGAACCAACACATAGCCCAGTATCTTTGATTTCAAGCATAGAGCTGGAGCTTCTTTTATTATGTACAATATGGAGAACATTTTTATAGGTAGAGGGAAGCCATTTTAGATGGAATGTCTGGTACACTGACAGGTGTGAATATTTTTAAAATTAGGTTAATGACAATAAAGTGGTCAGATTTGACAGGCACTTAAATGTGAAGTCACGGTGTTAGCAAACAAGATCTTGCAAGCAGCAGGAAAAGAAGGTTTTGAGGAGGAAAGTGGCATAATGAGAGTGCTGTTTCATGAAAAGCAATTTGTGTTTCCGGAGCAATGGTGACATCAGTGACAGAAATAGGGACATCAGGAAAATAGCCAGTTTGGAAATAATAAGGTAAGTTTGATTTGCTGCCTGTTGAGTTTGAGAAGTGAGTACACCATACAAGGAGAAATATTTCTTAGGAAACTTGAGGTACTGAAAGCAGAGGAAAAGATCACGCCTACAAATATCAATTTAGTAATCACACAAGAATATGTCATTATTGAAACTAAGAGACTACATAGTCTTTTAATTATCCAGGATCCTTCAGTTATAAGAATCAGAAACCCACTCAAGGCCACTTAACAAAGACACGTATTGGAAGGATATGAAAAAAGTCACAGAAATAGAGGATTTCCTCCCTTCAACATGACCAAAAGAATTGTTAGACTAGAAATAAGATCTAGATTCTTATCCTGGTTTTTCCACTCATTGCCTGTGAAATTTTGATTGACTTACTTAATATTCCTTAGTTTCCTGGTCTTTACAAATAAAGAGGTAGAATTGGGTAATACAGAAGATTCATCTTAAGTCTGGTGCTCTCAAATATTTCTGTTTTCAAGAACTATTTTCTGAGATATTGGGAAAGGGTGTTCCTAAGAAGAAAGAGTGAGATTTGGGAAAAAGTGGAATTAAAGGGCTTTTCCTGTAATGTAGGGGATTATCTGTGGTAGTGCCTACTAGTCTTCTGAGTTCAGTCTCACTAAAGCAATTAGCATTTCTAAGTCACACAGTCAAACTAAAAATAATCTCTTTTCAGAAAGTTCAACATTAGACATAAAAATCCAAACTCTCCACAGATGTTATTTCTACCATGCCCTTACTTCTAGAGTTGTAAATGAGAAGTCTGATGCCAATCTGATTCCCTTTTTCTCTTGTCATTAACTTCTGCATAATGGGAAGCTTTTGATAGTTTCATCTAAATTTGGGGGAAAGCCAGGATCTCTAAAAGCATAAGCTAAATGAATGTCCTTTTTATTTATTTTTTTAATTAAGACTGCTCAGAACTCAGTTAAGGGCCTTCAATTTATAGACTCAAGTTTTTCTTCAAACTAAGGAAATTTTCCCTTATTATTTTTTTAGATAACAGCCTTTCTTCCATCTGCTCTTTTGTAGACCTCTTGAAATGCCTACGTTAAAGTCTCCAGACAGTCCTCTGGGTCTTTTAGTATTCCTCATTATTTTAATATTTTTGTACCCTTGCTTTGTGCTTTGAAATATCTCTTCACATTCAACTTCCAAGCCACTCTTTTAGCTCTTAATAGCAATTATTTTCTCTTACAGTTGAACTATCACATTTTCAACATAAAAAATAACTTTAAAATTCCAATAACTCTTTTTTATGCTATAAACAAATCTTCCTAAATACTCTTTATCACTGGTCATCTTGCATCCCTAATAGCTCAATTTCCCTAGGAAACATCAGTCTAGATACTCCACTGGGCCCTCTTCCCTAGGGCTACACAATAATTTCCTTTGATCAGTTACAACTGAAAATCTTCCATATTCCTCCTACCCTCCAGCAAACAGTGGAATATGTGGCAGTCACTGTGGACCAGTGAAGCACTGGTCAGTAACTGCTCATCTTTTATTCATTCTCCTAGGAGAAGCTTCTCTACACCCAAACCTTCTGAATCATAAGAGTTAGTGGTCTCCTGGACTCAAGGATTGGAAGGATTTCATCATGTCCCCTTAACTTCCTGGAAGTCACTCAAGGTCCGGGAAGATCCATTAGGCTAATCAAAAACCACACTTGAACTCCTTGTTTAAGAAGGTTCTTTCATCTCTCCTACATCAACATAGTCATTTTTTGGCTATTTTGACTGTTTTTTGTTTTGTTTTATTTTTTGGTTTTTTTGTGTGGTTTTTGCCCTTGGCCTCTCTGCATTCAGATTTCCTAGACCTTATCTGGCTGAAAGGGCATCAATGTCCTGACTTTGCTCTCTTAGCCAGAAGTTCCAGGGAAAGTAGCCTCAATTATACCTCTGATGTCTGCCAGGTTGCTGATCCCAGATGCCACTTGGCTCAGTAGAAGTAAATGGGAGTTGAGAGGAAATGATATGAAGGATACACATCCAGGGTGCCATTTTCCATAATCCCCTATCTTAACATGGCCCTTAAACTCAAAAATTTTTTAAAATACAATCGAATAGGAGCACCTGAGTAGCATAGTTGGTTAAACATCCAATTCTTGGTTTAGGATCAGATCATGAGAGGAAGGCCCCCCTTGGGCTCTGTGCTAAGCATGGAGTCTGCTTGAAATTCTCTCTCCCTCTTTCCCTACCTCTCCCACTTGTGTGCACACGCGCACACACACACACACGCGTGCACGCTCTCTCTCTCTCCAAAAAAAAAAATCTTAAAAAATAAAATACAATTGAACAGAGAAAAGTCTAACTTTCTAAAAGACATAAAATGGGGTGATTATTCACATTACAGGATAAACTCTGCTTCACAAAATATTACAGTACAGATTAGCCGGTACCTCATTTGAATTACAATAGCCTGATTAAAAACAAATAAACAAACAAGCAAAAATCTTCCACAGGTGCCTGGTTTTTCATGGTATGCCTATTGCAGAAAGAAATCCAGATAAGTTTCCCGTCATCCCTCATCAAGCTACTCTAGATTGTCTTATACTATCAATGTATCTTTTCCTCAAACCAAGGAATTTACCAGACATGGTTGGATTCAAATTATGCACTAAGCAGTTCCTATTGAGAGAGGAGCAGCAAGCGTTGAGTTATTTAATAGTGAAAGGCACAATGGAAGATGGCTGCTTGAGTTAGGTCTCCAAATAAGTGGATTCTCCACTGGGCACTGTAGCATCAGACTAGGACTGATGGGGGTAGCATTGGTTTGGGGGATATGTACAAATCCAACTGTAACTTGCTTCTTTTCATATCTCTGTTTATAATATCCAGGACACATACATACCCGGGGCCAATGCAAAGAGAAGCTTTCTAGTTTCTATTCTATTCTATTCTATTCTATGGGAAGATTCTATTCCAATGTCCTCATTGGTTGTCCATTTCTTCCATGGAGTATACAATTCAGGGATTCTCTTCTCAATTCATATGATGAGCAGATCCAGTTCAGTTCTCTGCTCCTACATAGTACAAGGTCAGCTAGATTGAGAAAGGGAAGACTTGGAGGTAGGTATCACCAGGCATTCTTTCTCTCTTGTCCTTCTCTGCCACTCCAGGAACTCCAAGAGCATAGAACTGCTGATTTTTCCTGTCTTTGAACTTCAAAGATCCCCTGTTGTTGTGGCTACAGGCATCCTGTACATATCCAGAGCATAATCCATGAGCAAGACAAGAAAACCATGTCCAATTGCTAACCCCACTGTGTGTAGTAATTACCCTGTAAGGTAAGTGCTTCTTCCTTCACCCTTACCCTCTTAATTAGGATGACTACCAAGAATTATATTGGGAGAAACATATTTTAGCACTACTAAACATTATATTAATGAGCCAATGTGGTCATATGACAGTTTACCAGTGTGTTTTCCCATTTGCCACCAAAATTTCTCCGTAGATATCAAGGCACATAGGGCAGATGCCTCATATCCCCAGCTGTGACCCATTTTTATCCAGGTTTTGAATATGTTAAGAAATTGAATTAACTGCCTTCATCTGACAATGGCAGGAAAGAAGAAATCTTCTGGAGTGGCATTTTCTTAAGAGTTTCTGATCCACTAAGAAACAGTTTCCATCTATTCATTCATCATATACACAGTGTGCACTTGCTATGTGTTGGGTACTGAGGATTACACAGTGAGTAAGATGGATGGAGTTGTAGCAATTACGAATTTAATTATTCATTCCTGTATTCACTTCTTCATCAAATGTTTACTGAGTGCCTATGACATACCATGCCAATTTTGACCACAATTGTCAACTAATTTAGATTATGGAATGAGAATAGTAGAACAGACAGGCTCTATCCCTAGCTTATGTTATAATGGAGGAAAAGAAAATTACCAGATTATAAGAAATGCTATGCAGATTATTAAAATAGAGTCATGCACTAAAAAATAGACTATGATTATATAGGAGGGGTGGTCAGGGAAGGCTATGATCTGAGTGATACCAAAGAGGCAGTTACACGATGATAAGGGACAAAGGCATTTCATACACAGAGAAGAGCATTCTAGACAAAGGAAAGAACTAGTGTAGAGGCTTTACAGCAGGAAAAACTTCAGTGTGTTTGAGGACAAATAAAAAAGATAAGGTTCTCTATAACCCAGAAATCTCAATTCTAGATACTTATCTAGGGTGAAAAAGAGAGCTTTCTACACAAATGTACATGAACAGCAGCCTTATTGTTAGTATGCAGCAACTCTACAAGGACAAAATGTGTATAGCCATGAAGTGGAATATTACTCAGCAATTAAAAAGAATGAGCTTGTAAGGACATGGATAAGGCTCAGGAACATTGTGTTTAGTGAATGAGCCTCACATAAAAGACAGTACATATGGCATGTCTCTATTTATATGAAGCTCCAGAGAGGAAAAAGAAATCTATGCTAGAATATATCAGAATGGTGGTAGAATCCAATGCAACACCGGATTCTAGTTGATAAAATTAGAAGAAAATATACTGATGTCTACAGTTTACTCTGAAATGCACCAAAATACAAGATGGATTAATAAACAGAAGAGTAAACAAAGGGATAGATAAGTTATCTATTCAACTAAAATTGTTAACAGTAGAACCTAACTGGTAGGTACATGGGTGTTTACTGTAAAATACTTTCAAATTTTCTGATATTTTCTTTTTTTTTGTAATAAAAGTTGGGGAAAGAAAAGAAGGTCAGTACAACTAGAGCACCCTAATGTGATGGCAACAAGTATTAATTGAATCATCCACACAAGGAAAAGTATTTCACTGTTGTGTTTTCGTCAAAAATAATACTTCTTTTCTTCCATTCAATGGGTTTCATGGTTTCTACTTCATAAATGATAAATTCTATAGTCATAAAGCATTTCCTCAATGCAGACTGATAGAGCAACAAAGTTCAGTGAATATTGAACCCTATGCCCTGGCACTGTGCTGAAAGAACTAGGGAAAAAATAGGTGTTATTTACTTCTGCTAACAAGAAGCTTGCAAAAGTACTTGGGGAGATTGGGCCAACTTGTATGAAATCTTCAGAGAACAACCTGGGAGAGATAAAGCAATAATGCTACCATGAAAATGAGATTTAAAGAAGAAAGCAATTGGCAAAGAGGAAACTCGAGCGTGCCCACAAAGACAGATAACCTGAATAAAATCTTAAAAAAAAAAAAAAGACAACCTGGATTCAGCTGCAGAATTTAAATAATAAATGGATAAAAGGCAGAGTGAAGTCTTCCAGTCACAATGCGATGTTTATAAGCACTTATTATGTGTTGACCTGTGCTAAGAACATTATATTAATTTAATTTAACAAATACTTATCTTATCCCCAAGAGCTAGGGAAAAAAACGGGACACCATTTTTGTTTTGTTATTGCTTTACTTAATGGACCTTACATTCTAATTGGTTTAGGGGCAGGGTGGCAGTCAATAAACAAGATAAATAAAATATCCACATTAGTAGACAGTGATAAGAGCCAAGACAAAGAATGGAGCAGGGAAGGAGGATATAAAAATGTTAAGGTGATACGACCTTGCAATTGCGCTGCTAGGTATTTATCCAAAGGATACAAACATAGTGATTCAAAGGGGTACGTGTACCCCAACATTTAGAGCAGCAATGTCCACAAGAGCATCTGTGGAAAGAGCCCAGATGTCCTTGGACAGATGACTGGATAAAAAGGATGTGGTATATATACATACATATATAAATGGTACGTGTGTGTGTGTGTGTGTGTGTATGGTATATATTATGAAATACATATATACATGATGGAACATATATATGTGATGGAATATTACTCAGCCATCAAAAAGAATGGAAAATGGAATCTTGCCATTTGCAACAATCTGGATGGAACTAGAGCATATTACGCTAAGCAAAATAAGTCAGTTAGACAAAGACAAATACCACATATTTCACTCATGTGGAATTTAAGAAACAAAACCAATAAACATAGGGGAAGGGAAGGAAAAATCAAATAAGATGAAAACAGAGAAGGAGGCAAATCATAAGAGACTCTTAACCATATGAAACAAACTAAGGGCTGCTGGAGGGGAGGTGAGTGAGGGGATAGGGTAACTGGGTGATGGACATTAGGAGGGCATGTGATGTAATGAGCACTGGGTGTTACATGCAACTGATGAATCACTAAATTCTACAGCTGAAACTAAAAAAAAAAAAATGTTAAGGTGAAGGTAAACATTGTAGGTAAGGGAAATCTCATTACTCAAGAAGAGAATTCTTGAGTAAAAACATAAAGGAATAGAGAGCCAATGATTAGGTTTTCAGAGGAAGACATTTCAGGCAGACAGAACAAATCACAAGTGCAAATGTCCAGGCAGGAGCATTGCAAATATGTTAAACATCAAAAAAATGAAAGGGTGCCTCAGTGGCTCAGTTGGTTAAGCTGCCACTCTTGGCTTGGCTCAGGTCATTATCTCAGGGTCATGAGATCCAGCCCCATGTGGGGGTCTGCACTCAGCGTGGAATCTGCTTTTTCCTCTCCCTCCCCTTCTTCCCATTCTCTCTCTCTCTAAAAAACTAAAATCTTTTTTTCTTTTTTTAAGATTATATTTATGTATTTGAGAGAGAGAGAACGCACGAGAGAGAACACGAGCAAGGGTGGGGAGAGGGAGAAGCAGGCTCCCCACTGAGCAGGGAGCCCGACATGTGGCTCCATTCCAGGACCCTAGGATCATGACCTGAGCTGAAGACAGAAACTTAACCAACTAAGCCAGCCAGGTGCTCCAAAAATAAATAAAATATTTTTAAAAATGGAGAAGACATTATCTCATGTAATCCCACAGCTGTCAGTCCTATGAGCTGTGTCCTATTATCATCCACATTTTACAGATGAGAAAACTAAGACACGGAAATGTTAACATAGGCTCAAAACTCAAAACAAAACCTCAGTAACATTAGTCATGACCATGTCAGAACAAAGTTGCTTTAACATAAAAGTATAGTCTCTCTAATCTTTGCATTGTCTTGCATTAGCAAGACAGAAAAGTCTAAATGCCTATTAAAACCTGAGCAAGAAAGCAAAGAAAATTCAACTAAATCCTGATTACCAAATGGTTTATTTGGCTGGCTAGAGAACAAGAAGGTCAACTAGGATGACCAAAAGATGACTTGATTTGAGTAGATGAACATTATGATTAATCTTATTGTCAAAGAACCAAAATAAAATGCTTTCCTAAAGGGGCAGAGGGAATATCTTATCCAAGTGTGATGAGTAGATAATGTCAGGAATATGACTGCTTTAATCAATACACCACAGATGAAAAGATAAAGGCAATCTGTCTGCAAATGAAAACTGTAAGTATGTCACAAACATGATGTAGCAACTGTTACAAATAGAAACTCAAAGCCTCCTGACCTGGTCCAGAGAAATAGCTGGAGTCATGTAGTTCTCAGCATTTAAAAAGAAAAAAAAAAAATCCATGCATACTGAGGAAGTGACTCCAAGCAACAATTCTTTAAAACAGCTCCATGCCTGTATGAAGAGATGGAACACGGGCCTTAAGCCTTTCTCCTTCCACACATTCCACAAATGAAAGGAATATCCAGAGACTCAAGGGATGAATCCAGGTTATACCCACACCTATAGGCCACACCGCTGAGTCTCTCCAAATTATAGAAGGTTATTTATGGCTTGCCCAGTGCAAAAAATCACTGGATGTTAATTCTGGTAACCCATATGCAACTAAGCTCATATTTCTAACTTCCCTAGATTAGCAGCTGCTGAATAAGATTTTTTTCCCCATTTGTGATCCTTCCCAAACACTTTTATTTTCCTTAAGCAGGTTATGCTGTTCCCAGTGAGTCCTGGGCTCCTTTCTGAGGGATGGTATCACCGCAGTCACAGCAGCGCCAGCTAATAAAAATCTGTTAGGCTGCCCATTTTGTCATCACCTCTGGCACCCACATCCACTGTGGCAACATCTTCCCGTGGCCACTTTGTTGACTTCTCTTATTTGCCCCATCAGTCATCTCAATAGCACACCAGAATAGAATATCAGAAGGCCCAAGACCAGTTGCTGCAGAGACGGAGATATTAAATTAAACCCATGCCTTGGCAGAAAGCCTCAGAGAGACCCAGGAAGAAAAGGCGAGTGACACAGATCAAAGTTCTCATTAATGTGTAGCTGACTTGTCACTTTTATGGGAGTCTGTGTAAGGAGCTGAACAGGAATTGATTTAAACAGGAATACAAGGCAGTGGCATTCCAGAGAAATTTAATTTTTCTTGCCACTGTTAACCCAAATACCTAAGCCTTTAAAATTATTTTTATTTTTGGCCAAGTTAGATTACATTAGAAAAATGTGAAATACGACAAGAAAGTCTTTATGAAGCGCCTGTCTGCATGAAGCACTGGCCCTTATTTTCCAGAAGCTTACAGGTTAGGAAATGAGGGATGTAGGTTTGAGGTGAGGAAGAGTGCCTCTGTCAGGCCTGCAAAAAAAAAAAAAAAATCAGCCAATGATGCCCATTTAGCAACTTAAAAAAAGAAAAACCCAACCATGAATCAATCTCTTTAAGAGTTATTTGTATCTCAGAGGCCACATTAAAACAATCATCTTGGGGGCACCTTTGTGCCTCAGTCCATTAAGTGACTCTTGCTCTCAGCTCTGGTCGTGATCTCAGGGTCCTGAGATGGAGCCACAGCAGTCTCTGCACTCAGCATGGAGTCTGCTGGAGATTCTCTCTCCCCCTCCCTCTCCCTCTGCCCCTCCCACTCATGCTCTCTGTCTCAAATAAATATTTTTTTAAATCAGTGTTTATAATAAAAATTTAATTAGAGGAATGCACCAAGCAATGTCCATCTGATAGGCTAATGATCCCCATGAAGACAACAGTGGTCCATTCATTACACCCTCATTACTCGGTCTGGTCCTGCAATCAGCAGTCTCAGCACCTCCTAGAAACTAGTTGAAATGCAGACACTCAGGCCCACTCCAGATCTACTGATGCAGAACGTGCATCAGTGATCTGTATGCATGATGGGACTCAGGACGCACTGAGTTCAATGACTAAGCTGTGGGTCCTGAATGGAACTCATGGTCACAAACACACTCTGCTCATTTACTCATCATTGTCAGCTGCATACCATGAATGTACATACTACGCTGTAAGCCTGTGGGCCACAGGGACGACATCACGGCCTCACATGAGAGACTCTGCAGTTAAGAGGTATGTTAGGGAACAGTGGGGCCATCTATCAAGATGGCAACTTCTCCATCTATTTTGGGTAATTCTCTCTAGTCAGGAGGTATTGAGCTATTTGTCTGATGAGCTTCTTCACAAACCCCCTGCCTGTCAGCTCCCACTTTGCAGACCCTAGCACCTTGCCCTCCTAATTTGTTCCCGGAGAATAGGCAAGTGGAACTCAGATTCTCCTCCTCTCTTGACTAGGACAACAGGCGTATGATGACCTCAAAAGCTGCAGGACCATCTCTCTCCTAGTTCCAAGGAAAGCCATCCTCACATCCTGCTTCTCGGTGGCCAGCCTTAGGGTCCCCTTCAGGGCTCCATATGGGGTGATGTGTCAGTGGGCATGGTATCCTGGCTTGGTACAAAGCATCCTAATGGTATCTTTTTAGCACATATCCTGAGAGGCAAGTGATTAAATTAAAATTCAACTAATATCTCTTTTCCCCATCCAAGTTTATTGGGATTTAGTAAAATAAGAAGTTACTTGATGGAAGAGAGTCATACAGGTCCTGATTAAAAAGGCAAGGCTGCTGACAGTGAAGGTTCACAGAAACCGAGCTGCTGAAACTTGCCAGCCCAGCATTTTAATTGCAAGATGACATTCATCAGAAGATACTAAATTAACTAACCTGGAAGAGCAAAAGGGGACAGTGATGTGGGGACAGGCTGACCCTAATTAAATTGGATTTTATGATGGGAAGGATGGTCCCATCATCTCTGAATGGCATCTTTCTTCCTTCCTGCTCTCTGCACACTTCTCTCAACACCATCTATAAGTTCTAAATGCCTTCAGAAAGGAAACAGAGCAAGGAAATGATCTATAATGAACATCACTTAATTCCATTCTGTGAGACAGGATTGCAAAAATACATACTTTTAAATAATCATTCTTTTTTTTTATTTAAACATATAATGTAACCCCACCACCCTCTCCCAAACCCTCTCCCCCCCACCCCCCTCAGTTTGTTTTATGACATTAAGAGTCTCTTTTGGTTTGTCTCCCTCCCGATCCCATCTTGTTTCATTTTTTCTTTTCCTACCACCTTAACCCCCACCCCCGTTGCATTTCCATTCTTTCTCTATATCTAAAATGTATGTTTTTTGCATATTACGTCTAAACAAAACAACTAATGTTAATTGTTAGAAGTTGAATTTCAGTATAAAACTTTTGGTAAAATTCAGAAAAGTATAGGAAAGAAAATAACCATTAAGTTCAGAGATTATAGCTGTTACTATTTTGATGTATTAATTTTCAGTATGGGGGGAGGTGTGTGTGTAGAGACAGACAGAGAGACACAGACAGCAATTGTCAGAGAGACAAAAACAGAGAAATCTGGGATCATAATGCATATAGTTTTATATGCATATAGTTTTATAGTTTCTATTAATGCATACATATTATATTCTATTAAGTTTCCTTAGCAACATTTTATGAAGGATTTTAACAATGATAGAAAATATTTTTTACACTGACATTAAAGAAAAAAATCTCCCTTGAGATGTAATCAAGAAAATAAAACAATTCCTCAAAACAGCACATTCTTGATGGTTTAGAAGAAATATCCTATTTTAAAAATTGTACCTACTGGTATAGCCAACATATAGAAACTTCAAATAGCTGAATCAGGACTTGAGTCACTGTGGTTAAGCAAATGGAATTAAAATTAACATCACATGCCTGATGGAAGTGCAAGTCCATGAAACTTCTCTGAAGAAATATCTTGATATTATAGCTGTTACCTTTAATCGTTTCCACAAGTCAGTAGTAGAAAAAAAATAAAGAACCAATACCACTAAGGTAGAGTCTTCTGGGGTTCACTCATACCTACGTTTCCTCTCCTTCTGAGCTCAAGGGAGAATTCCTCTGCTCTGTCTTCTTAGCAATCTGAGAGCATATGACCAATTCAGCAAACAGAATGTGACCAGAGCAATGTGTGTTTCTTCAGTGACCACTGCAAGACAGTGCCAACACCAACTGCCCTGCTGTGGTGACTATGAAGGAGGCCTTGTATTAAAATGGCAGAGCCAGAGATCAAGGGCAGTGCCTTGGATCACTGCTAATGGGGAACAACTGCCCTAGAGAGCTTCTCAGTAGTACTAAGCCATTGGGGTTATTTGTTAAGTTAGCTTAATCTATCTTATACTAATATAGTCACCAAAAAAAAAAAAAAAAGTTCTATTCTGATCATATGTCTTATCACATATGTATGATAGCTATAAGCTTTATAGAAGATAAGGCAGGCAACAATCTGCTAAGGCACTCTTCTTCCCCATCTGTCCACCTGATAAAGCAAGGTTGGTCAGAGTGTGTGAAGAGACCAAAAGCACGGATCTGGGAGAGCAGATCTCAGGGTCAGTTGACATTGACCTCCTATGTCTAGTAGGCATCTACTATGTCTAGGCTAGTCTAGTCTAGTAGGGACCTACTACGAGAAAAACTGCTTTGCAGGGGCCTCTAGGAATAAAGAAGTTAATCCGGATAGTCCCTGCCTTCTAGAAATGTAAATTCTAACAGAGAAGAAAACCATAAGAGTACAAAGATAGGGAGCTTCTAACAGCTGTGTGATTTGGGGGAGGTCACTTATCTTGCTGAGCCTCAGGTTCACCATCTGTCAAACAGGGATTAAAAACAGTTCCTTCCTCACTGAAGGGCTATGAGAATAAAACATCTAGCACAATGCCTAGCACAGAGTAATAACTCATTAAATACCTGCTACTGTTGTTTTTTATTTACTTTTTAGTTATCTGGAATATTACTATTAACACAGAATTGTTTCTCCTTCTATTCAAGGAAAGTAGTCCCTTCCTCCCTCCTGAGTGTTAATATATACAATACTATAGAAAAAGCACGGAACATGCAGCAGACAGTCCCGATATGAAAAACTGGAACCCATACACTGGGTCATGTGACTTTTGAAGACCTTAGTTCTATCATCAATAAAACTGAGATAATATCTTCATTTCAGGACTTTTGAAAGGTACTATGGAAATCAAGTGCATAACTCAGAAATACAAATTTCTTCCTCACTCCTCCCCTTCTTCAAGAAAGATAACCAGAACAAAAGATGTAAAGTCTATTTACAAGAGTAAGGAGATTGTCCCTAAGTATCCTACTGCAAAGCAGTATATACTGCAATTCCCTTTCCAAATTCCTATAAATCACAACCTTCCATCTCCTGAAACTTTAAGATTGTATTCATTGTTACCCACATTTTTTAATCAGACACAAATTTTTCTTTTACCTTTGTAGTTCCATGGGTTGAGCTATTGTATTAAAAAGTTGATTGGGAAATAAACTCTCTTTACCAGTAACAAGAAATCAGGAGCAGCCAACCCCACCTCCTACAGATTTCTGTTATCACAGAGGGGAATGGAGTGCTAGGACTTCAGGGGGACAGCATGGGGAAGGACTTGTTATTTCACAATCAGCAAGTCTTGAGAAGACACCAACATGACCAGTTTACTGCTGACTCAGGGATGGAGATATTAAAAGTGAGTTATAGGAGAAACAGGACATTGGAACTGGGTAAATCTTCCTGCCAGAGAAGCTGAACCTATGCTTCAACAGCTCCTACTTTAACAGCTTCTCACATCAGCTGATCTAGATCTGTTCTTTTTTACTTTTTGTTAATAATACAAATGGTATGCCCAACATCTCTACCAGGTGGGTTTTTCTGGGATGTTTGATCCAAGCTTTTCTCACAAAGAGAAGGAAAAAGAGCCAAGAGCATGATGTGATCAGGTAGGAGAAAACGGGGTGGGTGGGGGGGTCTTAAGAGTTTGCAATTTGAAGCCCAGGACCTGCAAAAGTAATCATTTCAGTATCTTCACTTCTCTGTTTTGACCCTAAAGACCTAAATATTTGGTTCAAAGACAAGACCAGATCCAAGCCATCAAGTTTAATTTCAAGAAATTCTTTTCTCCTATTTTCCAAGCAGGAACTCTAGAGTCAGAGGAGTCTGAATTCCAACTGTGAATCCCTCCCTCCACCCTCCACCCTACCATGCCACTGACTCAATTTGTGAACCTGAGCAAGTAACCTCCCTGAGTCCCAAATTCTGTGCCTGCAAAATGGGGAAACACAACTTATAGAATGGAGTGTTAGGAAGATTAAATGAGACTGTATATGTGAAGTGCTTGGCAGAACCACTGTACACGACCACACAAGTTGAACACTATCTTCATACCTTGAATGGCATGTCTTAAAGTTGTGCAGTGTAAGACCTATACAACTATATATGGCAGCCCTTTCCTTCATTCCAACAGTCCCATTCATTCAAATATTCACAAACTATGTTCCAGGCACTTTTTATTCTCTCAATCTCCCTTAATAAGCCTTAATGAATTATTCATCTATAAATTTATTCTAAATAAATTCTTGGGTTGCCATGACACCTGTCATGATTTTATATTTTCTGTCTCACAATCAACTGAGTAATTGTCAATTACTCAGCATACCCACCATATTGCCATATTCTAGTATTTCCATTCAGTGCTATAGCCTGCTTCCCTAAGACCCAGCACAGAGCATGGCACAAAGTCTGTTCACATGGATACTTCTGATTATGAAAGACATGTATCTTTCCTAATAGCATGGCTGAAGCCGACTTGGCTTGAAAACTATCAGCAAAAAAGGGTCTTTGTCTCTGCTTTCATTTTGAGCCTCCAACCTCTAGATCACTCTCTGATACATAAAAAGTATTTAATAAATATTTATGGAATTAATGAAAAGCTTGAGACCTTGGAAATTTTAAGTAGAAATGGTTAGGAGTCCTGAGAGATGACTTATAAAATAAGGATTAAAAGAAATTTATTTTGGAATAGAAATCACCTACATTGAATTCCAAGTGTGACAATGGAGTATCATTAGTATTATTAGTAATTATTAGTAGTAATATAGTATTATTAGGTATAACAGCCTAATAATTGAAGAGTAGTCCATGAAAATCAGCTCTGTCCAGACTTGGTATCTGTTCTTCTTAATGGTTCATAAATTGATATTGTGATAATACTAATACTAATAGTATTTATCAAGTGCCTTCTATGCTTTGCAACTTCAAATACATTACAACCAACCTTCACAACCATGCCATAATATACATACCAATGTATACATACAGACATACATACATATATATATGTATATATATATATACACATACATACATACTGGCTACCCCTAACTGGACAAAGTTTAAATCATATGAGAGGGTGATAAGAAGGTATTTAGCACCATGTCAAAACACAGCTATAAATTCCTGAGTGATGATTATTAAGGCTCAACAAAGTGAGGGCAAAACAGAACAAAACAGGGTTTTAGGAGAAATTTACCAATAATATACATACATTCCTTTTTTAAGGGCAAGGAAACAGGCTCAGAGATGTTAAGTAACTCATCCATGCCTTATGTGCAGGAAATGATTGAACTGAAATTTAAAACAGGCTCATCTGATCTCTCCATATGGAGAAATCAGCACATGTGCACATGTGTGCACAGGGACATGAAGGTACAAGCATGTGTACACCTCACACTGTTGCTACAGTTCAGGATATGCCCATAAACCCTTTCATGAGGAAGAGTTCACTGAAGTGAATTTCTAAAGATTTTTGTAGTAACTTTATTTAGCTCCAAAAAAATTATGTTCTTAAAAAATCACCTATTTAAAAAGCCTATTATCAATCCCCATGATGACATTACCCAGGAGAAAGACATCTCACTCTACACATGATTATGAAAATTCACAAGCAATCCACTTTTCTGGCAAACTATGTCAATGACCTCCCTAACCTTTTGCATCCTGGGATTATTAAACTGGGATGCTGAACAGTTCAGATACCTACTCTGTGAGCAATACCCCAGGCTGTTTATTGACCCGAAAGTCTCTGGAGGCTCTGCACTCAGAAAACAGTGAGTCAGTAGGTCACTGCTGAGCTGCCCATGTCCTCTTACCTAATAGAAAGCAGAGCTCAACAGGATGCCTGCTTGGAGCCAAAGGTAAGGGCTGGCACTGGGCCACATGGCTGCTCTAGGTCTTTCTCTGTGGCAGATGTCAAGGTCTGCAGGGTGTTTTATTAAAGGAACAAAATGCAATGGCTTCAAGACACCAGCCCTCTTCTCCATAAAGCCTTGGCCTGTGTGGAGTCAAGATCCCCAAGGAACCCCTGCTCAGTTGCTCCTGGTGGTAGGGGAGGAGTCTGTTCTATAAGCTTCCAGAGCTCAACACAGCCTGTCCCCTTCCCTCCATGCTTGTTAGACACCCAGCGTGGTTTTCAGAGGCCATGTTGATGCCATATGTTCATGCCACTGAAGCATTTTACTGCCTGAGCAGAGGCACTTAGCAGAGGCACTTAGCAATGTTTTCATAGCTGGTTGGCTCTTAATACTTCCCCAGGAGAGTCCGGGCTCAAAGAGAGGGTGTCTGGAGAGTTAGGGAAGATGCCAACAAGGTAAAGGTTAGTAGTGACACAGTTCAGAGTGTCCATCAGGCAGAGAGAAGGGCAGAATTTTGGAGCAAAAGAAAAAAAAAATTAAGGAAGACGATAAATTATATATGCAGAGTTTTTTTTCTTCAATGGCAAATTAACATTACTTTATGTCAGTGATTCTCACTTGACCAGGGTCAATTTTCTCTCCCAGGGGATACTGAGCAAAGTGTGGAGATTTTTTTTGGGTTGTCACAGTTGGGCAGAAATGAGAGTGCTACTGGCACCTAGTGGGTAGGGACCAGGAATAAGGCTTAGCATCCCACAGTGCACAGGACAGTCCCCAACAACAGAATTCTCTGACCACAAATGTCAATGCTGAGGTTGAGAAACACTGGGGTAATTAACACTGAACAGATAAGAAAGCTCCCTTGTCCCCTGCAACCTCATTGCACTAATAATTAAATTAGCCGCATCCAGGGTTGTGTAGGTAAGCATCAGGGCATAGTATTTAAAAGCAGTATCATCTGAGTGTAAGATCTAGATTTAAATTTTAGGTGCAGAACTTTCTAGCTCTGCAACCTTGGACAGGATATCTAACTTTGGCTTCAGTTTCCTCTTCTGCCAACACAGGCAGAACTGGCTACCCCTAACTGGACAAAGTTTAAATTATATGAGATGTTGATAAGAATGTATTTAGCACCATGGCAACACAGCTACAAATTCCTGAGTGATGATTATTAAGGCTCAACAAAGCGAGGGCAAAACAGAACAAAACGGGGTTTTAAGAGAAATTCACCAAGCACCTTGGTAATTTGAGGAAATTAGGGTTTAAATTAGAAAGATCTCAAGGACACTCAGAACTGCTGCCTCTTTCCTTAGAGGGTTAGAGGGTTCTTTGGCTCCAGTGAGTCCCACCACTGTGTACTAACCTCCCACAGGCCACCTTGTTGGCCTTCCTGGACTATTACTGTCCCACTGCTCAGCCCAAGTCGTTTTTATGTGCAGATCTCTATTGCCACAGGTCAAGCCTAACCCCAGTGATGATCTGATCACAAAGTGAAGACTATCAGTACCTGATACTCAGGCACATGTTTTCCTTCTGCATGGAGCCAGAGGAGCTCTGGTCTCTCTGTGATGTTCCAGTACTGAGCAGAATCAGGCCAGACTTAGCCACACCAGCCTTTGGTCCGACACCCCTCTGACCTCTCATAGCCAACATTTGCCTCAATGCTGTTACCTCCAGTCTTCAGAGCCCTGTCCTCAGAGCAACCCTGGAGCTTTCCTCTCTTCAAGTCCCATTTCCTGGCGCATGGTTTTCCCTGCTGGCTTCAAAGGCACCCCAGGCAGGGGAGCACCACAGAGCATGAAGAGAAGTGCTTAGCCAGCCACACAGGCTGCCTCAAAAGGCCTTCAAATCAAAGAGATCAGAGATACCCTGGAAACCATCTAGCATAGTTTCTCCTTGCTGGCAAAACTGAAGCTCAGATAGAAGGGACCAGGAACTGGCACTAGCCCATCAGGTCCCTTTGTGAAAATTAGAAATGGCACCCATCTGGATGAGGGCAGTCCTGAGCCAAGGTGAATACACAGTTCAAGTGGCTCAGACAAGTTCAAGTGGCCCAGATCTTAGGGCTAGGTCTCACTGTGCACAGAACAATCCTCTGCAAAAGCTCTGGGAAGGAGTTTGCCCAAAATCACAAAAATGAATTGTCACAGTGCTGAGATCAGACGAACAACTTCTTGGAAGAGTCAGTTATATATGGAAAATGAGCGGCTCCTGAACTCTCTGCTGTCCTTGCAAAACAAGATTTATTGGTCAGAAAGTGGATTTCACAACCTGGCTACCTTGTGGCCCCTATAATGACAGAAAGGGGGAAAGGCTAACAACCTGCCATGATGTGGGTTCCTTGAGGATAATTATACATAGCTAGTGGCCCAGAGCAGCTCAACACATTCTAAACCAGTAAAGGGGCTCAGTAGCTGGGAAAGGGGAACTCAACTACCCAGTTCAGAGTCAAGACTTAAATATGCAAGGTCAATTCTCAAAGAATGGTTTTGTTTTGAAATTGTAACGACCAGCATGGCATAGCTATGAAAACGGGAAGTTGCTTCAGAGAAGCCCATTAACTTTCCCACCACCTGAGTATTTCATATTATTTTTGTGATGAGAAAAACATGGCATATTATTAGGGGCACCTTCAATTGGAATTAGATGGGTTATTATATACTACAGCTTAAACAACATCAGTTTTCCTGAATGGGAACCAGTTGATGATGTCAATTCCCTTATATTGCCTTGGGACAAAAAAAATCCCCCTCTTCCTCTATCCAATCTATAGGTCAGCAGGCTTTTGGTAGAAAGGGCCAGATAGCACATTTCTTAGGTTCTGTAGGCCATATGGTCTCTGTCACAACTACTCAACTCTGCCATTGTAGCACAAAGGCAGCCACAAACAATATGCAAATTCATGATTGTGGCTGTGTTCCAATAAAGCTTTATTTCTAACAAATTGGAGGGTACCTAGATTGGACTCACTGGTCACTGTCTGCTGTCCCCTGGGCAGAACCTTAGCCCCTGCTCATTGACAGGTTTTGAAAGCCACCAAGATGGGATGCTCCTGACAAACAGAAATGAGAACTCAACATGGCAAGGGTGGGAAATCCTTCTTCTGATTCTATCCTTGATTATTACAGAGTTGGGAAGAAGATTAAAAAGAGAAGGCTGGTATCATGCAGTAAGAGAAGGAACTTATGTGGAGTGTGGGTGCTTCATTCTAAGATAGGCCCCAAATGCTAGTTCCCATGGCATCTGTCTGGGCATCATGAGGTTAACAAATCAGTGTAAGATTCTGAAAAACATACTGAAAAACCATTCTGAAAAACCATTTTCCCAAGATACCAAAGGGATACAACCACCAAAAAGAAGGCCTCGATAGCAGAAGCATATTTAAGAATTCATGTATATTGTATTCCTTTAGCCCATTATATGGCTGTATCAGCAACCTAAACAGGATTTTTCAGAAGCCTAAGATCTGGAAGCCATTAACATGACTAGAGGCTTTACCTTTTCTGTAGTGTACATCCCCAGGCATAACAACTCATCCTTTCCTAGAGAGCAGAGCACAACCCCAATTCCTTCTTCATGAGAAAAAATATTGTTTTCCAGATTATACCACAATCCTTCCAGGACAGGGACTGTATTTTGTACTTCTCCGTATTATTACACCCTTGCCCAGTGTCCCCACAGGTTAAAATAGTAATTGTTAACATCTGAGGAGCAATTATTCAATGTCAGGCCTTATTTAGAGTACTTTAAGGCCCTTCTCATTTAATAACCTCACAACAACCTATGACTCAGGGCCCACTATTTTTATTATTCCAAAATGACAAATAATGGACCTAGGACACAAAGAGATTGAGTAATTTGCCCGAGATCATGCAGCTGCAAGTGAGGGAGCTCAGATTTGAACCCTGGTATCCCAGCTCCACAGCCAGTGCTCTTAACTTCTATGTAATACTGCTTCTAATAATGCACCAATATAGGTGATGGATAAATGTTCAGGGCCAATGACAGTAGTGACTCAGAGTTGAGAAATAAAAAACAAGGTCCAAATTGAATCTAAGCCAAACTGTGCATGATTGCCAGTAGACTCATTCTGAGCCACTCTCTCCTGAGGTGGGCAATATGGTACTGTCTCATCCCCTCTCAAAGGGAAGTCGGGTCCTAAGAGTGGTGGATGTCATTGAAAGAGCTATAAGGAGACAGGTCTGCAGCTCTGTAAAGAAAGCCCTTTTTCAATAGCATCAGACTGGAATGCCCTGGAAATAAGCCAACAGCTGGAAAGATGCTCTCTCTAGGCACTCTCAGAACCTTCTTTAAGGGGACAGGGTAGAGAAACTGGCCCCAGGGCAAATTCCCACTGCCATTTCTCCATCTCTCCAAGATCCTGCTTCTGGGGGAATACAGGGGTCAAGCCCTCTGAATTTCCCAGTGACTGGGATGAAGGTAAGGGGCAGCTGAGGAGAAAGATGAGGCAGAGGTACTACCTAGCTGGGGCTATACGGATGGTCTTGTTCATTAGATCATTTGGGTTCTCCTTCCTTGATATCCAGATTATTTTGGTTTTTCTTGTCTTTTTTTCTTTTCCTTAAAATGTTTTTGATTCAGAAGCTATTTTAATCTGTCTTTCTTGTCTAACATTGGCATTTGGGAGTAGGAAATGTAGTCTAATTACAGTTTTGATTACACCCCATGGTATATAGGGAGGGTCACACTTCTGCTGGTTTTTAATATATTGTATTCATGGTTTCTGTCTTTCACAAAACAGTTATTTAATAGTTTTGAGCAATTGCATAGCTTTTAATTAGCTCAGTATTCTATACCTCCAAAGTCACTATATCATGTTATGAGACAGTGTGCAATAATCTGATTGCTTTTTTTAACTAAGAATATTTTTCAAACAGACCTTATCTATTTTTGTAAAAAACCTCTATATTCTTGAAAAACTGTTCATTCTCCATTTTCAAACTCTTTCTTCAAAATTCTGTTAATCACTCCTAATGAAATGTGAAATAAAACTATTTGTTCTGCTGAACAAATATTTAATTTATCATTGCTTTCTTTGTCTAACATATTTTGGTAATAGGGTACAAAAATTCTGTGTATCAAATGATTTCCTAGGTCAGAGAATCTTTAGTCAGATCCTGGTTTTTCTTTAATCTGCTAAAGATCTGGTCCAAATCACTTTGGCCTAAATCACTACATTCCTCTGTACATACATTTCCCCCCACATATAACATGGAATTGAATAAGACACTTCAAAATTGGGCACTGGAGTAGCTCAGTTGTTTAAGTGTCTGCCTTTGGCTCAGGTCATGGTCCCAGAGTCCTGGGATAGAGCCCAGCGTCAGGCCCCCTGCTCAGTGGGAGTCTGCTTCATCCTCTCCTCCTGCTTGTGCTCTCTCTCTGTCCCTCTCTCTCAAGTAAATAAATAAAATCTCTTTGAAAAAATATCAAAATTGCTTTTTGACAATACCATTCTAGGATACCTTAGAGTAAGGCTTCCATTTACCACCAGGACCATCTTGCCTCTTTCTTTCTGCTACAAGATAACCCTTCTAACCAGATTTCATCTGATGAAGGAAGGGGTAAAAAAATCAAATAGACCCTAAGCATCACAGCACCATCCTTGGGAGGAAAAGGGAATCTTTGTTTTAACTCCCAGACACACACACACACACACACAACTGACACTTGAATATGAACTTTTTAATAATCAGTTGTAATGTATCAATGAGAAAATATCTTTTTTGAGCAGCCAGAAAATATTTGACAAGGGGATTATTTCCTTTACTTAAGGGCAAAAATCAAAAGGCCACAAGGCGAGGGGATTCGAACCACCTTGTATCTCCTAAGGCATGCCGCTGCTGAGGGTTAGCTGTTAAATGCATCGCATGGAACAATCACAGAGAAATGCCAGCCTCAGCATGAACAAATTTAGAACCTTGGAACTTCCATGGCTAGACTGTCACCATAGTGAATCAGTCAGATTTCATTCAAGTCACTGCCAGGAAAGACCCAGACATCAGGCTAGGATCAGGGCTCATCAGGCACCCGAAAATAAAATACTCCTTCTTGGATTGGAGATACTGGAGATAAATAGTACAAATTGGTTTCAACTCACAAGACATACATTTACTATGGGAACACCCAAAAAGATAGGTTAAATGTACATATCAAGGAGCAAGAAAAACAGGAGAGGTTCCTGACTTATAAGATTGAACTGTGTAAAAGTCAAGATGATCTCTAAGACCCTTTCGACCCTGAGCTGCTGTAATAAAAAGCAAACAAAAATCTAACAACATGCCAAGCACTGAATCCTGGATTGGATTCTACCATATTGGATCAGCCACACCAGGAATTCCATGAGCTTTGACTTCCTGGCTGAGATTCCCAACACGTCAGACATTCGCCCTAAGATCAGCATTTTGGCTCACCCAACAGCTGCCAAAAACTAAAGGCTGGGATTTCAACCATGACTGGGAAATATGTTTCAAATGCCCTCTCCTTGATTCTGACTTGCATTCCAAGTGGCTCTTCACATGCAACATAAACTGACCAAACTACTAATCAAGGTTGGATCTGAGGTAAACTGAATGATTCCCATGAGCCCATTGCCAGCTGAAGAGAAGTGGCACTCAGGACAAAGAAGAAAAACAAAAAGGAAACTGGAGAGGAGAAGGCAGTGTGCTCAGGAGAGGAGAAGCTAAAGGAGTCGTAAGAGAGGAAAACAGATTCCCCTGGAACTTTCCTTTGGAAAATGAAGGCAAGGGGGTTGGGGGTTGTGGATGGTGCTGAGCTTTACTCACATCAGTCCCCCTTCCTGAACTGAAATTTTCTCCTCTCCAAATATTAAAATCCTATATGGAATCCCAGTTTGGGATAAGACTTCTCCAAACCCAGCCTCCCTCAAAAAAGTGCTCCATTCCCTGAACTCAAAACGTCTCTCATTCTATCCATCTAGCAACCATGCTCACACTATCTTGCATCATCTCACATTCTCGTTTTGTGACATCATATAACTGTTACACTATAATCTGGCTTCTCACATACACAAGCCTTGATTCCTAAGTTTGATCTTAACTCTTTTGAAAGGGAAGTCCATAATTATTTTAGCTTTCTTCTCTAAGGCAGTTAACTGCACATGGTAGGTGTTCAATATATGCTGGTGATTAAGGAAGATTAAAAAGGAAGGAAAGTGTAGGGGAAAGGTAACATGGACCAAAAATGCCCCACGGTAGCATGAGGGTGGACCTGTTCAGCCTCAGAATTCCATGCAAGCTAAGAACCAACAGCACCAGAGAGACACCTGGATACATGTATTGATTTAAAGGAAGGATGTAAGGAAAGGAAGATGGATGGAAGAAAAGGATGAAAAATGGGAAGAAAGAGGGGAAAGAGAGAGGGAAGGATGGAGAAGAGCAGAACGGAAGAAAGGAATGATGGAAAGAAAAATGGAAAAACAGAAGAAAGGGTGGGAGGAAGGAAGTTAGAATAAAAGAAAAGGAAAGGGCAGAGGCCAAGTCTTACCCTTGTACTTCTGGATCTTCCATTTTTATACTATTCTCTTTCTTGTTCCAAAATATCTCTTAGTGCCTTACAGGGCGCCCAGCACCTAGTCCCAGGCTTGCCGGTGCTCCTGCATAAAACTCCAACCTCTGATTTGCTTCACAGGCCTCCAACACCGATTCGCTTCACTGGCCAGCACCCGCCATCTCCTGCAGGTACAGTGCCATTGATCTGGGGAAGTCAGCCCCAGAAAGGCTGCATTTCATGACCCAGGGCTTAGAGCTCTGGAGGACGTCCGGGCAGAAGGCTGAGGCACCACTGGCCGGCCACCAGGAGTTGCAGTAGGAGGTCTTCTCCTCTTATTTGTGCCAAGGTGTCACATGACTCACTCAGTCCACTGGCTCCCTGGGCAGCCCATCAGGGAATCAGGGCTCAGAGGCTCCACAGGGTAGGGGCAGGGGAATGCCTCTCATTGGCATCCAGCCATGCCTTCCTCACTGCCAACCCCCCGACATGCTGCCTTTGCACCTCCTCCCATCCCTGAAGACCCAGACACTCAATCTGGACTGTGCCCTGGAAAACACAGGAAAGCTGGAGTCTAACTCTTGACAAAGGCACAGCTCTTTGTAGTAACCCAAAAAAAAGAAGATCCCAGGCAGCTCCAGGCTTCCCAAGAAGTCTCCAGCTCTACTGTTCCCCTTCACCTCTAACAGAAATGCCACATCATTATAAGTGTTCATGTACATACTTTTTTAAAAAGAAATTTTCCATGGGAAACACATCCACTGAGGAGACAATGAAGGGGTGGTTGATGGGAAAAGAAGAAGGTCTACGTCCATAAACCCCTGAAATTAGAAGCAGACTTGGGTACAAAAAGATGTGTTTGCTCTTCGGGTGAGAATGTCCATGGCTTTCAGTAGGTTCTCCAAGGGAACAGTGACCCACAAAGATTAAAACTAGCACCCTATACAAGGCAAGTTGCTGGGGGCTCATCAATCAGGAAAAGCATGCCCCGTTAGCTTCCCCAAAACAACTGAATTTCATGAAAATGCATTTCCTAGAATTAATCTATTTCACTAAAACGACAAGTGAATTTTAACATAAGAGCCTTCCTCCCCTTCTACCCCACATCTCAGAAGTGAACAGTCTCTGTGTCTGTCTGTACCCACCAGCCCTGCAGCTCGCATCTGCCGGCAATGGCAGGGGAAGGCCATTTAAACTTGTGACACTTCATTAAGCCCATGCCCACTGCCATCACAACTCCAAATTAAAGTAAACTAATTCCAAACGAGCAAGCCTTGAAACGCTTTCCCTTCTGTCCACCCAAACGCATTCTACAGAAATAAAACAAGTGGTTTTAAAAGAGGTTACAGTTGTAATATACCACATCATCTTGAAACTTAAAATATCACTGGAAGAATAACCAGGGATGTATGTGAAATATTTCACTAAGCCCTAACATAGCACTGCAGGGACATGAAGGGTGATTTGATTGCTACACAATAAAATGAAGCCGAGAAAAATCAGGGTGACGCACTTGAGCAAGCACCGAAACAAGAAATAATGGGAAAATCTGCTTTATCACTTTATTTTTAAAAAGCCGTTAGCAGACTCTGCAGCTGTTAATCACTGCTCACATATGGCATGGCTGTCACCTTTATGAATCATGTTTTATCTTGAAAAGATTGTCCTTTATTACCTTTCCTCTTGCACGTTCCTAAGGAGATGTGAAACAAGAAAATAGGAAAAGCTCTGAGGTTCTCCGTGCCAGGATCAACATTTACAAATAAGGCAAGCGGGGAAGCATGTTAAAGTTTTAAATTATGTCCAATTTTGTGAAGCTGAATATTAGCATCTTCGTTTCCAAGCTGCTGGAACAGTGCCATCTCTAACCCAAAGGAACTTCTAACTCTAAGCCTTTGCCTTGATAGCACATGAAATCGAAGCCCTCCCAAGGTAGTGAGTAGCAGAAATACTCGGATAGCTCTTGTTTTAGATGAAAGATTTAAATGAATTTCTTTCAAAGTAAAAGACATAGTATTGTATCAGTCTGTAACCATACATCTGAAAAATAAATCTGATGAATGAAGGTAAATATACAGTAACTGGGACCTGTGAAGACACACATATAAAAGAATAAGGAATGTTTATAATCATATGCATATGACTTGTCCACTTAATTTTTTTAAAGATTGTATTTATATTTTTGAGAGAGAGAGCATGAGATGGGGGAGGGTCAGATAGAGAAGCAGGCTCCCCACAGAGCAGGGAGCCTGATTCTGGGCTCCAACCCAGGATTCCAGGAGCTGAAGGCAGACACTTAACCAAATGAGACACTCGGGCGCTCCCGTGTCCTTACTTTAAAAACAGAATGAGTCAACCAGTATGAAACTCGGGGCTCAGGAAAATGTGCCTCAATGCTCTCGCCTGACCCAACCTTGCCATTACTGAACTGCGACACTAGCCATACTTCAGCAGACCAAAAAACAGTTGCTCTGCATCCAGTCCTGAGGCTCATGCCTCTCAGAAGTTCTAAGAATTAGGAGCTCTCAGAAACTAACATCCTAAGAAGGATCAAATTCCACTCCTCAGCCAGAAGGACCGGGCAGTCTTTCCATGCAACACACCCTCACCCATGGAGCTTCAGAGTACCAGAGTCAGAACAGGGCACAAATCGCGGGGTGCCAGTGTCAGCCCTGTCTGGCCCTCCTCCCCTCCTCTTTCTTTTTTTTTTTTAAACTAAGAAACAGACTCTTTTTTTTTTTTTTAATTTACTTGATAGACAGAGATCACAAGTAGGCAGAGAAGCAGGCAGAGAGAGAGGAGGAAGCAGGCTCCCCGCTGAACAGAGAGCCCGATGCGGGGCTCGATCCCAGGACCTTGAGATCATGACCTGAGCCAAAGGCAGAGGCTTAACCCACTGAGCCACCCAGGTGCCCCTCCCCTCCTCTTTCTGACCCAGGAAGCAGTCTGGGTCCTACAGGTCAAAGCCAAGAGCTTGTGAGCAGGCTTTCCCCTCCTCAGGGGCTGCTCAGGATGCTGCTTGCTCTCAGCTGTCCTACCTGCCCGTGAGTAAGGCACTTACCATGAGGGAAGGCAGGCAGGGCTGCTCCGTCTGCGCCCAGGGCTCTGGATGCTGGGGTGCCTGAAAGGAAACTCGGGTGCAGCCTGGGATGTGGATACAGAGGCTGAGGCTCTGCCTGCCTCTCAGCAAAGGCAGCATATCACCCTTCCAAATGAATGAATGAATAAATAACTCCTCGGTCAAATCTGTGGATTTTCCATAGCACATGGAAACCCTGGCTATCTCCTCAGGAAAGGGGACAGTGGGAACTCCGGTGCCTGAAGAGGGACACAATTATGCTTTGAAGCAGGAGTTGGCTACCCAGATCACACCACAGAGCATGACCCCTTCTCCCAGGTGATGCAACTCTTACTCCCCTCCCCTCCCCCAGGGGTGGAGGACTGGTAAGAGCCAGGAGATTACCATCACCTGTCCCTCCTCCATCCCCCCCCCACCAAGTGGGCAACCATTAGCTCTCCACCCACCTGTAGGAGATTTCCCCCTGAGTTTGGTGCGTGAGCAGAGGGACATCAGGCACATCTGGTTTGTGCCCAAGATTACACCAAGAGCTGCTGAGCGTGAACAATAAATGTGTTCTTTAAACCCATCTCCATAATCCGACTCAGAAAAAGCATTTGGCATGATTTTGATGCTTTCAACTGTTAAATCCCCATGCTTCTCTCCACATAGGACACCTGATAACACTGTGACAGGGGACCGTCATGCCTTTTGACCCTGCGTAATAATTCCAGCTGATGCTAAGTGAGTATGACCGATGGTGATTCAAGAGGTTGTGGCTGTCACTTTAGCAGACTGGGATGCAAGGCACCGAGGATGTCTTGCCTCTTCTCTCTCTCTTACGCAAAATACTCCTGCAAGAAGGACCCTTAGAGATCAAATCAGATACTTTGGTTTTATTAATGGGGAAATGGAACCCAGACCATAAACCATTCATCTAGAAACTCACAATCTTTCATCCAGCAAACTCCTACTGTGTACAAGATCTTTGCAATGTATAGCAACAAAATTCTATCATTTAGATATTTGGTCTATGGCCTAAATTTCAGAATAATACTCCCTTGGATGTTTTTAAGTCTATGCATGTTTCCCATCTAGAGATGGCCAAACAGAAATATATCCCAAGCACAGGAACTGGCAAACTTTTTCTACAAAGAGCAAGATGGCAGACTGTGTGGGCCACAGGGTGTGTCACAACTACCCAGTTCTGACACTGTAGTATGCAATTAACTATCAGCAATAACAGGTATGATTGTGTTCCAATAAAACTTTATTTACAAAAAAAAAAAAAAGCCTGCCTTCTAGATTTGGCCCACAGGCTATACTTTACTGACACCTGCCCTTAGTGAATCACATTTGACAATGACCTTTTTGGGCTGCAGATTTTAAGTTTGCCCTAATCAGGTCATATTTAATCTCAAACCTCCCTTAGATTCATAGAAGCTAAGAAGTATACATATAAAGGAAAAATCACAGAACAAGGAGTTTAGAGAATGAACCTATAACCAGCTATTACAACTACCCATAAAGCACAGGGAAGGAATAGGAGTCATAAATAGAACTGCTCCTGCCCATCCAACCAAAGAGGGATGGAAGTTTTCATCTACGTAACCAAACGCTGAGCCTCCCTAATTGGGTATCATCTCTTCTCCCCAGTTCAGGAAAAATGACGTTCCTAGAATATCAGGCAGATTGCCATCATTCTGTCCCTATAGGCAGTAACTCCCATCCATTCTTGCTGGAGGCAAGTCTAAGCTGGGCTGCTTAGCTTGGTTGATAGGACAGACTTGGGGCAGAATCGAAGGGTCAATAAGAAGGTCTGATCTTCCCTGAGCCCATTCCCTGGGCATGGTGGGTGGGTGAGGAGCAGGGGGGTCAGCATCCTTCCCTGTTTGTGTCTGCTTTAGAGAAAGGGGATCTCAAAAGTGGCCCCAGCCAGCTGCAAAACCAACAGGGTTCATCACTGAGACAGTGTTGCTCACCTGAGCCCACGGAGTCTGAATTTGAGAATTTGGGGCAAAAAGCTCATAACTTAAAAATAGCATCAAAAACTTGGCTGAAAGAGTTCCCAGATGACCCTCATGGGTCATATCACACAGACTCCTGTTTGATGTGAGTCAAAAGAAGATGCGACTGGCAGGTACGCCCAATTATGCCCCAGGCCCTCCTCCAACTGCCTGCCACTTTACAGAAAGGGAACTCCTTTACAAAGTTATAATCGCCTAGCAGAATGTGCCCTTTACACAAAGACACCGCGTCAAGGAATCCACGCGGCCTCCGGTCAACTCACAGAAGTGCTTCCTATCAAATTTCGGCTTTGAAGGAAGATGACAAGTGAGCTCCTCGCATCGTATTTCTCTATTTGTTTGTTTTGGATGTGGGATGGGCCTCCGTGACACAGAACATCTGGATAAACATTTTTAAAGTGCCTCTGAACCAGTGATCCAGGTGTTTATTGTCAAAAAGACCAAAGAATCAAAGGCCTGGAAGATTTACCCTCTTTCCAGCTTCTCATCCAAGGCTCTTTGACAACCCAGTCACCTCCCTAACCCTGTTGCAGCATCTCCCTTGGTTCATTGGTTTCTACGAAAATAAAAAGAGATTTGAACTCTTCATTGATCATCAGTTGAGAACTACATTGAGTATGTCAGCCCTGATTTGATTGATTTTACTCAGTAAACTTTAACGATGGCATAAAGCATTAAGAGCCAGCCAGAACATCAGAGTCTGAACAACCACGGACCATTACACACCAAAGGAAAGTATCTACTAGGACATCTCATTCCTATTAGATAATGAATAAAAATGATGGAAAAGGGCAGTATTTCGGCCATTAGCCCACAATTAAACACAACTCAGCTGCCAACAGGACACAAAGCCACAGCTCTGGAGTCTGATCATTCATCTCTTCCTCCCACCATAACAAGGCAGCAGGAGTGAGCCCTCAGCTGCTTCCTTGGGCTTCCCTTTTGCAGGCATGTGCCCTGGGGAACCCTGAAGGCAACACACGTCACAAACGTGCATGAACTGTATCTTCGTAAATGCCCTCAGCTGGGATAGAGATCCTTCGATGAATAATAAAGCCACCACATCTCAGTTTGGTCTGGGAGAGACAGTTTAACTGTTGCTTTTCTTTATCGTAAGTGTGCATACACATACATACTTACACACGTAAAAATGTAAGAAAGCAATTCCAAAGCAGGTCAGCCTTTTCTTTAGGAAGCTGTCATCAGTAGAAATATAGGCTAAGGCTTCAGAGAGGCTCTCGTATTTAAAACACACACACACACATGCACACACACACAAAACGTTTAAGAGGAAATGAGACATGTCTCATCTTTGCTGTCTACAAAGGTCATTGTAACAAATTAGGGTTGAGAATCTAAGGAAAATGGTACTATTTGCATCATGGTTTAGTACAACAATTCCCCAAAGTTGACCCATTTTAACTTCTAATACAGTAAATATGGACAGATTTAACCTAAACAAACAAAAGCTCTTTGGGGGTCTTTAATAATTTTTGAGGGTGGAAAGGGGCCTTAGGACCGAAAAGTCTAAGAATTCCTGATTTAGTGGAAGGAGTATGCATTTTGGAGTAAGATAGTTTTCAAGTTTGTTTTGTCTCCTCTGTCTCCCATTAGCTGTGTAACCTTAGTCAAGTTACTCAGCTTCTCTGGGCTTCCATTTTCTATGGATCAGACTAATTACCCTTATAATTTTCTGCTCAAGCAAGTTTCCTTGCTGAAACATGATATCCAGAAGGTCAGGACTATGTCCGTGTGTTCACGCCAGATCCCCTGAGCCTAGCACAGCACATGGTATGATACATGATAGGGTCTCAATAAATAATTATGAATTGATAGACTGGATAGTTATGAGGATTAAATAAGATAATATGCATAAGGTGACCGGTGAGGTGCCTGGCATCTAGCCAACGTCGCAGTGGCTCGGTAAATATCAGAGCCCTTTCTTTACCACTAATGCTGTTCTCAGTTGTATCACACAGGAGAGAAAATGCACAGCTTGTCTACAGGAAGTGAATATTTAAGACTTGGTTCTCAAAGGGTGGTCCCCAAACCAGCAGCATCAGCCTCACCGGGGAAATTGTCAGCAAATGACTTGGCTCCAGTGCCTGACCAACTGAATCCAAACCTGGCAGGGGCTGGAAGACGTCTGTTTGTGTTGTAACAAGTTTTCCAGGAGATTCTGATTTCATCCTGAAGTGTGAGAACCACAGCTCTGAGGCATGCATTGGGTCTCTCTGAAAAGAGTATTTTATGCGAGTAGCATTTTAGACTTCGATAGCAAAGAGTACCTAATACGTCTACTGCTGGCTGCCTGGAATCTTTTTTTGAGCAAAGGTAGAAGATACATAGAGTCAACTGTAATAAATGTCTGTTGCTAGGCCTTGCAGGGCAGTGTGATTGATTTTGCATTCTGGCTGAGTATCTGGGGGCCAGCGCTAAACATACTTTGCATCTGAAATAAAGCTGGAACCAGCAGGGACAGAGGAAGTTTTATCTTAGAGAAACCCCAGCATAACCCTTGAGTCATCTTTGTGGCTAGGCATAAAATCTGTGGGTGGGAACAGAGACGGGGGAGGGGAGAAAGGTAAATGGTTGTCGGTGGCTGTGGGAAGCACACATTTTATTGCTGATTTCTTTTTTTTTTTTAAGATTTTATTTATTTATTTGACAAAGAGGGAGGGAGAGAGACAGCAAGAGAGGTAACACAAGCAGGCAGAGTGGGAGAGGGAAAAGCAGGCTTCCTGCCAAGCAGGGAGCCTGATGTGGGGCTGGATCCCAGGATCCCAGGATCATGACGTGAGTGGAAGGCAGACATGTAACGACCGAGCCACCCAGGTGCCCCATTATTGCTGATTTCTATCAGACCTTTGTAAACACACCCCTAGGCTTCACAACTCCCTTACAGTATAGCAAACCACTACCATTCGGGTAATCACTCGTAACCTCTAAATTTTGAGGAGTGCCATCAGCCAGTACCAGTGACAATTGGAGTAATTTCCATGTGCCCGCAATCCGATGGGCACTTGGGGCACTACAGATGTATACCATATCCTTCGAGGCTCCCCGCTAACCTAGGGCACAGGCACTACCATTACTCATTTTACATGTGTGGAAATTGAACTTCGAGAGATGTAGCAGAGTTGGGATTCAAACCCACAAATGCCTGACTAAAAATGTATGCTTTTCACTGAAAGTTCTACCTACCTATATACAGCACAGAGTACAGCCTTGTAAATATAATGGAGCACACTTTGGGTAGAGGCTATGATTCAAGGAATGAAGTAAAACTCACACAGAATCAAAATAATCCTCCCCCCAAAATCCCATAAATTGTTCAAGTACAACATATACTGTATTACATATACAATGTCTACAATGTCTACAGTAAGAGATCTCTACCACTTCAAACATTAATTTAGATTGTACAATATAGAATAATCAAAATACAGAGTATTTTTAATAAATGAGAGAGGGTGTAGGGTTGATTCTGAGTCAGTTCAATGTACACTGTGGCCACTCACAAACCCGGCTTCACGCAGGATGCATGCTAAGGGAGTGGACATGCACACAGGGTGACAGAGAGTTATGGATGTTCCAGAAGGTTCTAGGCACTCTGGAGTTATCACAAGAAGCACACTATACAGCTGCTTCCCAGAAAAGCTTGTGAAAAACCAGGGGAGTGGGCACAGCCATGCATGGTGACATTACAGGGCAGGGTCTAGATCCCATCCAGGCCATGAGATAACATAAAAAGGGGATCTGAGCCTTCGTGAGAGAAGCAGCTTTAGAAGGATGGAGAAGAAACAAAGATCACATGAAACAGGGATTTGACCAAAACACCCTAGCTCTGGAATTGGGGTGGGGGCACCCTAGATTTGAGTCCTCCCCTGTTGCTAGTGCTTTGGCATTGACCCAATTGTTTATAATGTAGGGCTAATGATATCTAACCCACCGAATATGTATTTGTAGTGCTTATATACATGTTTATGTTTATACAGTGGAATAATTTATTTTTTATGCAAGATAAATGTGCATTATCTCAAATAAATTAAAATCACTTTTGAAAAGGTACTGTATCCTCCTTTAAATCTTTTCTGGGAAGAATGGAGAGGAGGAGTGGGAGGCTAAGAAATAAGTAACACTTAGTGCACACCTATGACTCAGGTCCTCTGCTTTATCCCCGTTTTTACAACAAAGGAATAAGGCTCAGAGAGACTTGGTCATGTTCCCAAAGCCAAACAGCTGTTGAGTGGCAAAGCCAGAATTCGAACAAGTTCTGTCTACCTTCAAAGCTGAAGCCACTTTCTAACAAAGCTCAGCAAATGTTTGTCTTTACTGAATTGCATTGCAACCTAGTGATTTCCTGGCCCACTCCTAAGTAAGAGTGAGGAAGAAGGAAGCCACATTGTTCACACAGTCAACCAAAGCTTTCTGAGCAACGGCTGGATGCCTGGCCGTTTGGGGTCCAGCAGTGAAGAAGACAGGGACAGTCCTGCTCCCGTGAAGTGGGGGGGAAAGATTCGTGCAGCATGGGGCGGGGACAAAGGGTACAGAATCCTCTGTCTTGCCCTAACTCAACCACCAAACAGCTTGCGTGACTGAGTTCACCCCGCTGGGCCTCAGTTTCCTTATCTAAAAAATGGGAAAGGGGTGTACCTAATTTGATAGGATCGTCCAGCTCTCACATTCTCTGATTTCATAAGAAGCTTTTACTTTTCTGTCTCTGTAAAATTCAGTTGGGCCATGAGCTGCGATGAATGTTATTCACAGGCCCCTCCTGGACCAAACCAACTATTTCTACCCTTTTCCTCTTATCAGTACTTTCCTCCAACACGACAGACAATCGGTCAAGTCAAAGAATTCCAACCATGGACTCTAGGAGCTCTGCTATCTACGTACGTAGTCAGGGAAAATTAACACATGAGGCCCAAGGTGCCCAGCCCCTGGTGTCACGACCACAAGTTCTCACAGACAAAACTCCTTGACTCCTCCATTTGGTCACTGGAATTTCTGTCTCTAAGTTACTTGTTGAAACAACTGTACAAAACGTAACAAAGACATCAGATCAGGCACCCTGTGTCCCCAGGGTCTCCAAGTAAGTTAAAAGCTTTTCTGTCACTTGAAGGATAATGATAAAACATTTCTTTTAACCATTCTACTACAACCCTTATTATTTTTCATTTTATTGATATTTATATTGAATACACCTTTCAATATTTTAAAAAACAGAATCCTTATTTAGATTATTCCAGACCCACCCCTCAGTGATACGTTACTTGTTGTGTTGTTATACTTCTTTCATGTTTCCTCTAAAAATCACTTTCCTGTTTAAATGGATTAAGTCAGTTATATGGGCACTTATCTTATGATATAGATGAAGCTAAAATCCACAGGGTGGTGGTAGGAGCTAACTGGATTTAAGGGCCTCCACCAGCAGGGCCAAACAGACCCGCAAACCTAAGTGCACATTGAGTGAGATTTCTCCCTACCCCGCCCCTTCCTCTCCCTCAGAATCACCCTCCCCAGACCAGGTTCCTTGATATCCAGGAGAAGCAAAAACACCTGAGTATAAGGGGCTTGATGGACCATTCCCCAGCTTCTCTGAGACAAAGCAAATGATTCCCAGATCTCTCAACCTACAAAACTTGCTCATCTCCCTCCTCGCATTTAACCTCCATGAGTTTCAATATCTGTTCTCACGCACCCATCTCCTCAAGCCTGCCCACTTCCAAAGATATGAACGTCATGTTTATCCCCAGTGCCTAATACAGGTTTTGTGATCAATTATTATTCAACAGATGGATAAATGAGATCCTTCTGCTGAGGGAGTGGGGGCATGGATAGGAGAGAAAGAAGCTCATGTGTTAAGAAAAGGATGAAGTTTGGGGCACCTGGGTGGTTCAGTGGGTTAAGCCACTGCCTTCGGCTCAGGTCATGGTCTCAGGGTCCTGGGATCGAGCCCCACATCGGGCTCTCTGCGGGGAGCTTGCTTCCTCCTTTCTCTCTGCCTGCCTCTCGGCCTACTTGTGATCTCTGTCTGTCAAATGAATAAATAAAATATTTAAAAAAAAAAAAAAAAGGATGAAGTTTTTGGGTGCCTGGGTGGCTCAGTGGGTTAAAGCCTCTGCCTTCGGCTCAGGTCATGATCTCAGGGTCCTGGGATCGAGCCCCGCATCAGGCTCTCTGCTCAGCGGGGAGCCTGCTTCTCCCCTCTCTCTCTGTCTCTCTGCCTACTTGTGATCTCTGTCAAAGAAATAAATAAAATCTTAAAAAAAAAAAAAAGGATGAAGTTTTGAGGGAACTGTTAAGAGAAGGGACACAGGAGCTAACATTTGCCTGCCCACTAAAATACTGGACCCTGTTAAACATTCCACATTCACAACTACTACCAGCCCCATTTTCCAGATGCTAACACTCATGCAGGTGAAGTTATTTTTTCTGTCTGCAGCTTGAAAACCATAAGCCCCAAACTCAAACCAGGTATTTCTGAATCCAGAGTTCTTCCACTGGTAAGAGGCCCCAGTGTGAGGAAACAGAGGGTGGTCAAACTCAGGACAGCGCATCATGCTGAATCCTAAGAGCAGGCAGGCTCTTAGGATTCCAGTTCCTGGGCAACCCAAGCACCCCACCGGATTCCGAAGGCAACATCTTTTGTCTTCTCTCTGTAGCGAGGCAATTTGGCCTGGAGAGTAAGAGACGCTGGGAAAACCAATACTTCATACATGAGCACACCTTTGGGGTTCAGTTAAACCCCATCGCTGAGCCTAGAAGTCGGGTTCATGGTCCCAGGAGGTGGGCTCTGCCGGTGCTCGGGCGCCCTCTAGCGACCGTCTACTCTAAAGCCAACTTTCTCCAGCCCTTCCCCCTTGCCTCAACAGCTACCAGGGGCGGGCCCTACCCCTTGGACCCCTGCTCGCTTAATTTTGTTCCTCCTCTCCCTCAAAGCGCGATGAATTGTCCTGCAGAGGCTTGAAATCTCTTCGATAAGAAAGGTCTTTTAGTCAAGACACCTTAAACCTGAGATGGTTTCTAGGCTTAGCCTGAAATACTGTATTTTTCCCCGGATGTTTCCAAGGAGAAATATTTCTCGTTTTTTAAGTAATAAGAAATACAAAGTTAGAAATATTATGTTTTGAGCCAAAGATGGAAAAACAACGTTTTAGAGTTTGTTCTTTCTGAATGGACCTTTAATTGAAAACAGAATAAAAGATTCCCCTGTGAGTTCCTGGAAGTGTACCCGCTCATAAACTCTCTTTGTTTATTTTATTGATGCAATTATGACATTTAAAATAGAAAACTAAGACTGTGCATGAACAATTCTTCACAAAACATGCACATTAACTGAGATGGCTGCAGACAATGATTTTCTACAAATTTAATCACATCTACTGGGTAAATATTGCATTGGCTCCAAGAGAAAGCAAAGTTGTAAGTCCCAAGCCTGCTCCCCAAAACACTCCAATAGAGGCAGGAGCCACCCACCCAACTATCCTCAACTCAGTAAAAATTATCAGTGTGTGGCACCAGAGACTGGCACCACCACAGTAATTATCCCTAGGGAACTTGAGTCTCTATACAGAGAAAGGAGTCATCGGGGGGTTGTGGAGTGAGTCCCCTGATCTTGAGCTAGTCACCTCTCTGAAGTTTAGTTTCCACATCTGTCAAATTAAACAGCTAGAGTCAAGAGATGATCCCCAAGCTCTCTTCCAGTTTGGAGAGTCACCGATACAAAGCAATAAAGTTGTTGCTCACAGTTTAGAAACGAACCCACCACGGGCCACCTCTAAGTTGGCTCCCCTGCACCCAGAAGTGTACTAAAACCAGAGAACTGGAATAAACCTTTCCAAATAAGGCCTCCTTACCACTCTCTTCCACTTTTCAAAACCGGCTTTCAAGCCTCCAATATTTACTGACCTAAAAGCTAGTGGTTGTCGAGAGGCTTTCCAAAGAATACAAGAGCCAGAGAAAGGACCTTCTGGGCTTTGCCAACTTAGGGAAAACATATACTATATCATATATATTTAGTAATTCATAGACGAAACAGAAAGCTCCCACATAAATGAGAATCCTAGTGCAGAAAAGATGGGAAGTATATGCAGGCACTACGATGACTTTATTATGCAGTCACACGTGTTAGCAAGCATCCACTCAGTAAAATTAGTGCTAATCGAGGCTTTACTATCTATCATCTACTTCCAATATACAAAAGACAGCACATCATGCCTGATCCAATTATTGAGCTCGATTTTGGACTTTCACCAATTTCCACATAAACACCTTATTCAAAGAATGGATTTGTAACTCCAGCCCACTCATTTACATAACATGCTTCCCTCAAAAGAAAAACCATTATAGAACTTTTAGGACATCCTAAAAAATAATTAAAGTCCTATAATCTGTTCTTTATCACCTACATTCAATCTGGAGAAAGGGAGAGTGAAATGGAATTCTATTACTATAGGCTGGAAGATCAGTTCTGATGCACTATAGAATGGTCTTGAACCATGTGACATTTTTATTTTAAATGCATTTTAAATGTCCTGTTTAGGTATTTTGTGATTCTGGGGTACTGGATACTGTTGCCAAGGCAATATGACTTTGGATGACCATATGGATCCAAAGGGGTTTTTGTTTTGTTTTAAAATATTAACAAAACAAAAATGGAAAGATCAAACATAGAGAACAAATTTAGCCTTTTTCTTCTTCAAAATGAATGAAATACAGATCTTCTAGCCATATCTCTGGCTAAAAAATACGAAGACTCATGAAGTGACTTTCCCAATTAGTGTAGAGCCTTTTTCCCAGTCTGTCAGGTTGATGCCATCAAAGTGCCCTTCTCACTCTGTTCTGGATTCAGATCCCTCTGAAAGTGTGGACATTAATGACACATAACATCAACTGTTCACCTCCACATTTGCCTCCAAATGGAAAAATCCTTTATATGGATAAAGGTGGTCATAATGATCCAGAGTGTTATGTTTCAAGGTACATAAAAGGGCTTGCTGCAAACCATATGAAAACATTCAGTTGGGTTCCAAAAGATTCAAACACAGATAAGAATAAAGATTCCACTACTGACCCACTTTTTTCTTTCTGGTTATTTTTTATAGTCACTAAAATCTTAAGGTTTTTAGTCATGGCGGACTCAAATCATCTGGTGATAGGAAGAATCAAATCTTCCACTTTTTGGAATACTACATAAAACTTCTTTGGAAATAGGTTAACACCTTTTTTCCTACTAATTGGAATGAGGTATGTTTTAATCAGAAATCCACACACAGATCAAGAAACACTTTAATACAAGAGACTTTTTAATTAAAACCTCTAAAAGCAGGATTACCCTAAAAAAAAAAATCAATGATTCAAGCAAAATGCCATGTTGCTACCAGAGACCTAGAGATAAACAGGAAGTCTTTTAAGTACAATTTAAAAACAATGCACAAACCTCAGAGCTACTGTTTTGAAAGAAATACTTAGAAACTCTAGTAAAGTGGTTGTCTCATGCTGGGAAATTCGATGTACTCCATCTGTGCCTGCTTCCAATAAATTATACTAGGAGTGTGTCTGGAAGGATAAAAATGAGGCTGACCACTCACAGGAAAGGTAAAGTTTGATGGCCAAGAGAGTAACACATAATGGTAACACATGAGTAGACCTTTGGTTCCATTATAGGCAAGCTCTCCTCACCGAACCATTCAAAACTGCCCAGGATTCAACATCCACTCCTGCTATGAACTGATACTTCCTTTTATGTAATGCCCAGGGAACATCACCTAGTTTTGATTTGATTTGAGTTTGATCTTGTAAAGCTATCAGAATCTTCCCATCAGAGATAAATGAGGAGATTCTGGTCTTCATTAGTATGCACTTAACACAGGTGTCCTATCTGTATTTGCCAGCCCTTCTATTTTGATCCACTTCCCTACATGTGAATACCTTTGACCTACTCTGAGCTCAGACCCCTGATCTGCAAGAGCAACTCTGTCAGTCTCTCTTTAAAAATAGACAAGCCAATAAAATGAATTTAACCTAGAAATGGCAGCTTAGTAAGGGAAATGAAAACATCAGAAGTTATCTAATAACAGCAATAGCCATCCTGAGCTCTGTCTTATCTGCTGAGTAAAAGAAAGAAGTGGGATCTTCCTAAACTTGAAGGGTATCAAATAAGTAAAATTCTTATTTGTCTCTGGCTCTTGGGGGGGGGGAGTATGCTAATGCAGGTTAAACAGTATATACTAACTACAATACATTGTCATGGATTCAAAACATCTATGCTCTAGGAAAGTTGGTTTTTCTGGGGAGAGAGGTTTTTTTGATATAAAGCCAAAAAAAATAAAAGAAAACCCACCCCACAAGCATCTTTGAGAATAGAGGTTGTTAAGAGGGCAATCGAAGGAAGGAACAAGAAGAAAACAATATTTCATTTGAAGTTAAGATGATTTTTCACTAAGACTACTAGGCTTTAGTCTCAGTTTAAGGACACTTTAAATACCTTGGACAGCTCAAAAATGCTGTTTAGGAAAATGAAAACCACGTGAGCCAAGAACAATCAGAGCAGTGCTTTAAAAATCCCTGGCAAAGCAACAAGAGGAAACAAGGGAATGAGGGTTGGTTTTGCATAGTTTTGAACACAGGTGCAGAGGAATGAGGCATCTCCTCCCAAAATAGCATCAGTGGGTCAATATGTATGATGGGGGAGACGGGCGGGGAAGGGTTGTTCTCTCCAGGTATTTCTCTTACAAAGTTTCCCAGGACACTCACCCCTCCCTAACTCATCCACCACCACTTCTCTGCCCATCTTTCCTCCCTCCACCTCGGGAACCCCCACAGCCTGCATTTCCTAAGCTTGAG